>JAFDVH010000104.1:0-22262 GCA_019176425.1 Megalops atlanticus | reverse complement strand
CAGACTCAGTCAGTGTCTGACTTTTAATACCTGTGGAAAGAATGGACATGTTCAGCTCAAAATGATGTAAAAATTTGTTCATGTAAAAAAGTTTTTCACATAAAACGCTACCTTTATTTCTGTTCAACACCTCGTTTTAGCATTTTACTCTGCGTGTGAATATTTAAACTACTATGTCTCTGTCCTTTGTGTTGATGAATTACCAGTGTTTTACATTTCTTAATGGTTAACTGAATTATCAGGTCGTCTGAGCCCGTTAGTGGTTGTTTCAATTAGATCTTTGGAATACCGTGAGAGCAGCATGCATGCAGAGGGGTGGGGTCTTCAGAAAGATCTACAGTTTTTCGTCGGTGCTGGGAGTCTGTCTTCTCATGCATAGTTGGGTCGTATTTGTTCCTGTGGTGCAATTTTATGAGGGCATTTTCCTAAACATGGAAAACGGAACATCTTGAATAATAAAGACAAATCACTGACGAACAATAAGCGTGAATTAGGTCTATATTTGGCAAATACCAAGAAAAAAATAACTGACAGAGGAAGGTGTAGTATCTTGGATGAAGGGTGAATTACGCTGGAGGAATGTGAGGGTAAGGTTTCTTTATTTTAGATGTCATGGCTTGGTCTTCTGTGTGTGTAATTGTCTCCATCCGTTTTTTCGTTTGTGAATTATAAATAGGAAAGATGAAACCGCCGTTTTCTGTTTTTGTTCGACACAGACAGTAAAACTATGCTTTTGTTACTCGGATATTAGAAAGGAGATAGGCGCTAATGCAAAACTAAATAAATATTTTTGTTCCAATATTGATTGTAAAATGGAGGTGGTTAACCACAGATAATAAAAAAAAAAACTTTTAACTTTAATAACTTTATTCAGAGTCAGAGAGATTTTATTGATACTATTGTTCAGAACAATACACAAACTAAATTCTAATAGAATTAATGAGTATATGACATTGAATTCATTCTACTTATATAAACTAATTCCTAGTCCTCTAAAATATTTAAATCTGTTTATCTGTGGCTACATTGTGATATCAGTATTAAATGTTGGGGTATATTTTCCGTCATTTTTGATGAATTTTCTGTTCTGATGAGCTCTCTGTATGTTGCACCGTGTATTGTCGTTGTAATGAGATAAGTTTAGGCTACTTTATTGTACAGATCATCTTATTCCACAATAAACCTTGTAAATTGCCTTGGATGAATCAGTAGCTAAATTTACCGTTACATTTACATTTATTCATTTGGCTTTTATCCAAAGTGACCTACAAGAGAAGTACGACACAGGCAAAAATCATATAAGGAGTCAACAATGTCAGAAGCGCTGGATGTCCAAGTTTCAAAGTAGGCTAATATTAGTCATGGACCTTTTCTATCGAAACGGGCAAATATATCTTTGATTTGTGATGTCTGAGACCCTGTCTCTCTTGGACGCAATATGGGAGTGCATTTTCTCGTTATCCAAGAACGTCCGTATGTCACTCATCGATACTGCGGTGTAGATTTCTCGTTAAACGTCAGGGTCAAACAAAGGGGGTTAATTATATTTCGGTCTAATTTGATGCCCATAGTATGTGAGGAATTTTTAAATTCTTGCTTCTGTTTTGAAGTGTTGTGCAGTAACATTTGCATTTCACTTTGTTTCGTCATGGCTTTCATGGTCAGCACAGAATTTAATGCATTAATAATTTTTAAAAGTCTAAATAAAATAAAAGAGTGAAATATTTAGTGATCAGGAGTTGGAAGTGTAAAGCGTTTGTTGATGGAGAGTTACTTAACTGATAGCAGGTTTTAAAACTGTTCTCACAGGGTGTGAGGTTTTTGTATGGCGTTATCACATTATTAATCACTGTGGTACTCCACATATACACAGTGATCCACACCACAGCAAAAACCTCCTCCCTGTTTACATAGCAACTATTCCACATTCATATACACTGCCAGTTTATTATCAACGTAAATTATCACATCTACGTATTCATATTTATATGTTTAACAATATCCGGTTAAAATTTGTGGCAAAAGTAGGGTATTTTGCGTCATCACGATTGAATTCAAATACTGGATATACCAAATTCCATCTGCAATTTAACACAGTGTAGAAATGTTAGGTTTTGTGAAAATTTTTAACAATTTGTGACACAAAATGTTTTAATTATATGTCTATTCTGATCTTTCGTTTATCATAGGAAGTTATTTGATTTAGCTGGACATAAACCTCTGTTAGATAAATTCGAAAAATCGGTGCTGTTTGTGCAATGTAACGCTAGATGTATTTTTATTTATTTAGTATCATTTTGCAAAGTGAGAGTTGATATTTATTTATTGTGATTACATGAGCTATATTTTAGTATTTTACAGTCACATTTGAGTTTTAAGGTAAGCATTTATTTTCTACATCATTTTTGTAATTCTGCATTGAGAATAAAGATTTTATTTTTTAAAAATACTTTTGTCAAATAAATCACAAAATATGTCAATTGATTATGTCATTTAGATAACATTTTAAATCTGACATACTTCAATTACTTGTGGCCTTCATCTCTCTGATTTAATGTGTGGTAAGCATGGATGTTTTTGTGTTTTTTTTTGAGTTGTGCTGTCTTTATAATTTGTTACTCAAAGAAGAACCCACAGTTTTCACGGTTTAATCTGTCAAGTTGAAAGTTGAGTGCTGTCATATATAATCACAAAAAGTACACAACTCCTGGAGTTGAAATCGGTTAAAAAACAGATGGACAATTGTTAAAGCCTTAGGCCACCTGGCATGCCCAAAAGTTCCAAAGTACAGGACAGTTAACATTGTGTTGCTATTTTACAGTGTTTTTATGTATTAATTGAACAGTATGTATTATTCATCTGATGATTTCCTAATTGGGACAAGAAAGTATTTATTCATTTAGTCATGCATTTATTCAACTATTATGTCAGGGCAGTGTACAGTAGCTGTGTGTGATAAAGGGGAAGAGGTTTTGTATGGCTCTCCCTCACTCTCTCACTGTGAGTCTCTGGCACAGTAATACACAGCAGTGTCTTCAGCTCTCAGACTGTTCATCTGTAAATACAGCTGGCTCTTGCTGTTGTCTCTGGAGATGGTGACTCTTCCCTTAACTGACTGGGAATAGTATGTACTGCCCCACTGCTGCTAATGTAGGCAATCCACTCCAGTCCCTTCCCAGGAGCCTGTCTGACCCAGTTCATAGCATAGTTGCCACCAAACCCAGAGGCTGTGCAGGTCAGTTTGTGGGACTGTCCAGGCTTTTTAACTGCTGGTTCAGACTCAGTCAGTGTCTGACTTTTAATACCTGTGGAAAGAATGGACATGTTCAGCTCAAAATGATGTAAAAATTTGTTCATGTAAAAAGTTTTTCACATAAAACGCTACGCTGTTCTGTTCAACACCTCGTTTTGGCATTTTTACTCTGCGTGTGAATATTTAAACTACTATGTCTCTGTCCTTTGTGTTGATGAATTACCAGTGTTTACATTTCTTAACCGGATTTAACTGAATTATCAGGTCGTCTGAGCCCGTTAGTGGTTGTTTCAATTAGATCTTTGGAATACCGTGGAGAGCAGCATGCATGCAGAGGGGTGGGGTCTTCAGAAAGATCTACAGTTTTTTCGTCGGTGCTGGGAGTCTGTCTTCTCAACGCATAGTTGGGTCGTATTTTGTTCCTGTGGTGCAATTTTATGAGGGCATTTTCCTAAACATGGAGAAAACGGAACATCTTGAATAATAAAGACAAATCACTGACGAACAATAAGCGTGAATTAGGTCTATATTTGGCAAATACCAAGAAAAAATAACTGACAGAGGAAGGTGTAGTATCTTGGATGAAGGGGTGAATTACGCTGGAGGAATGTGAGGGTAAGGTTTCTTTATTTTAGATGTCATGGCTTGGTCTTCTGTGTGTGTAATTGTCTCCATCCGTTTTTTCGTTTGTGAATTATAAATAGGAAAGATGAAACCGCCGTTTTCTGTTTTTTGTTCGACACAGACAGTAAAACTATGCTTTTGTTACTCGGATATTAGAAAGGAGATAGGCGCTAATGCAAAACTAAATAAATATTTTTGTTCCAATATTGATTGTAAAATGGAGGTGGTTAACCACAGATAATAAAAAAAAAAAACTTTTAACTTTAATAACTTTATTCGGAGTCCAGAGAGATTTTATTGATACTATTGTTCAGAACAATACACAAACTAAATTCTAATAGAATTAACGAGTATATGACATTGAATTCATTCTACTTATATAAACTAATTCCTAGTCCTCTAAAATATTTAAATCTGTTTATCTGTGGCTACATTGTGATATCAGTATTAAATGTTGGGGTATATTTTTCCGTCATTTTGATGAATTTTCTGTTCTGATGAGCTCTCTGTATGTTGCACCGTGTATTGTCGTTGTAATGAGATAAGTTTAGGCTACTTTATTGTACAGATCATCTTATTCCACAATAAACCTTGTAAATTGCCTTGGATGAATCAGTAGCTAAATTTACCGTTACATTTACATTTATTCATTTGGCTTTTATCCAAAGTGACCTACAAGCAGAGTACGACACAGGCAAAAAAATCATATAAGGAGTCAACAATGTCAGAAGCGCTGGATGTCCAAGTTTCAAAGTAGGCTAATATTAGTCATGGACCTTTTCTATCGAAACGGGCAAATATATCTTTGATTTGTGATGTCTGAGACCCTGTCTCTCTTGGACGCAATATGGGAGTGCATTTTCTCGTTATCCAAGAACGTCCGTATGTCACTCATCGATACTGCGGTGTAGATTTCTCACGTTAAACGTCAGGGTCAAACAAAGGGGGGGTTAATTATATTTCGGTCTAATTTGATGCCCATAGTATGTGAGGAATTTTTAAATTCTTGCTTCTGTTTTGAAGTGTTGTGCAGTAACATTTGCATTTCACTTTGTTTCGTCATGGCTTTCATGGTCAGCACAGAATTTAATGCATTAATAATTTTTAAAAAGTCTAAATAAAATAAAAGAGTGAAATATTTAGTGATCGGGAGTTGGAAGTGTAAAGCGTTTGTTGATGGAGAGTTACTTAACTGATAGCAGGTTTTAAAACTGTTCTCACAGGGTGTGAGGTTTTGTATGGCGTTATCACATTATTAATCACTGTGGTACTCCACATATACACAGTGATCCACACCACAGCAAAAACCTCCTCCCTGTTTACATAGCAACTATTCCACATTCATATACACTGCCAGTTTATTATCAACGTAAATTATCACATCTACGTATTCATATTTATATGTTTAACAATATCCGGTTAAAATTTGTGGCAAAAGTAGGGTATTTTTGCGTCATCACGATTGAATTCAAATACTGGATATACCAAATTCCATCTGCAATTTAACACAGTGTAGAAATGTTAGGTTTTGTGAAAATTTTTAACAATTTGTGACACAAAAATGTTTTAATTATATGTCTATTCTGATCTTTCGTTTATCATAGGAAGTTATTTGATTTAGCTGGACATAAACCTCTGTTAGATAAATTCGAAAAATCGGTGCTGTTTGTGCAATGTAACGCTAGATGTATTTTTATTTATTTAGTATCATTTTGCAAAGTGAGAGTTGATATTTATTTATTGTGATTACATGAGCTATATTTTAGTATTTTACAGTCACATTTGAGTTTTAAGGTAAGCATTTATTTTCTACATCATTTTTGTAATTCTGCATTGAGAATAAAGATTTTATTTTTAAAAATACTTTTGTCAAATAAATCACAAAATATGTCAATTGATTATGTCATTTAGATAACATTTTAAATCTGACATACTTCAATTACTTGTGGCCTTCATCTCTCTGATTTAATGTGTGGTAAGCATGGATGTTTTTGTGTTGTTTTTTTGAGTTGTGCTGTCTTTATAATTTGTTACTCAAAGAAGAACCCACAGTTTTCACGGTTTAATCTGTCAAGTTGAAAGTTGAGTGCTGTCATATATAATCACAAAAGTACACAACTCCTGGAGTTGAAATCGGTTAAAAAACACATGGACAATTGTTAAAGCCTTAGGCCACCTGGCATGCCCAAAAGTTCCAAAGTACAGGACAGTTAACATTGTGTTGCTATTTTACAGTGTTTTTTATGTATTAATTGAACAGTATGTATTATTCATCTGATGATTTCCCTAATTGGGACAAGAAAGTATTTATTCATTTAGTCATGCATTTATTCAACTATTATGTCAGGGCAGTGTACAGTAGCTGTGTGTGATAAAGGGGAAGAGGTTTTTGTATGGCTCTCCCCTCACTCTCTCACTGTGAGTCTCTGGCACAGTAATACACAGCAGTGTCTTCAGCTCTCAGACTGTTCATCTGTAAATACAGCTGGCTCTTGCTGTTGTCTCTGGAGATGGTGACTCTTCCCTTAACTGACTGGGAATAGTATGTACTGCCCCCACTGCTGCTAATGTAGGCAATCCACTCCAGTCCCTTCCCAGGAGCCTGTCTGACCCAGTTCATAGCATAGTTGCCACCAAACCCAGAGGCTGTGCAGGTCAGTTTGTGGGACTGTCCAGGCTTTTTAACTGCTGGTTCAGACTCAGTCAGTGTCTGACTTTTAATACCTGTGGAAAGAATGGACATGTTCAGCTCAAAATGATGTAAAAATTTGTTCATGTAAAAGTTTTTCACATAAAACGCTACGCTGTTCTGTTCAACACCTCGTTTTGGCATTTTTACTCTGCGTGTGAATATTTAAACTACTATGTCTCTGTCCTTTGTGTTGATGAATTACCAGTGTTTACATTTCTTAACCGGATTTAACTGAATTATCAGGTCGTCTGAGCCCGTTAGTGGTTGTTTCAATTAGATCTTTGGAATACCGTGGAGAGCAGCATGCATGCAGAGGGGTGGGGTCTTCAGAAAGATCTACAGTTTTTTCGTCGGTGCTGGGAGTCTGTCTTCTCAACGCATAGTTGGGTCGTATTTTGTTCCTGTGGTGCAATTTTATGAGGGCATTTTCCTAAACATGGAGAAAACGGAACATCTTGAATAATAAAGACAAATCACTGACGAACAATAAGCGTGAATTAGGTCTATATTTGGCAAATACCAAGAAAAAAATAACTGACAGAGGAAGGTGTAGTATCTTGGATGAAGGGGTGAATTACGCTGGAGGAATGTGAGGGTAAGGTTTCTTTATTTTAGATGTCATGGCTTGGTCTTCTGTGTGTGTAATTGTCTCCATCCGTTTTTTCGTTTGTGAATTATAAATAGGAAAGATGAAACCGCCGTTTTCTGTTTTTTGTTCGACACAGACAGTAAAACTATGCTTTTGTTACTCGGATATTAGAAAGGAGATAGGCGCTAATGCAAAACTAAATAAATATTTTTGTTCCAATATTGATTGTAAAATGGAGGTGGTTAACCACAGATAATAAAAAAAAAAAAACTTTTAACTTTAATAACTTTATTCGGAGTCCAGAGAGATTTTATTGATACTATTGTTCAGAACAATACACAAACTAAATTCTAATAGAATTAACGAGTATATGACATTGAATTCATTCTACTTATATAAACTAATTCCTAGTCCTCTAAAATATTTAAATCTGTTTATCTGTGGCTACATTGTGATATCAGTATTAAATGTTGGGGTATATTTTTCCGTCATTTTGATGAATTTTCTGTTCTGATGAGCTCTCTGTATGTTGCACCGTGTATTGTCGTTGTAATGAGATAAGTTTAGGCTACTTTATTGTACAGATCATCTTATTCCACAATAAACCTTGTAAATTGCCTTGGATGAATCAGTAGCTAAATTTACCGTTACATTTACATTTATTCATTTGGCTTTTATCCAAAGTGACCTACAAGCAGAGTACGACACAGGCAAAAAATCATATAAGGAGTCAACAATGTCAGAAGCGCTGGATGTCCAAGTTTCAAAGTAGGCTAATATTAGTCATGGACCTTTTCTATCGAAACGGGCAAATATATCTTTGATTTGTGATGTCTGAGACCCTGTCTCTCTTGGACGCAATATGGGAGTGCATTTTCTCGTTATCCAAGAACGTCCGTATGTCACTCATCGATACTGCGGTGTAGATTTCTCACGTTAAACGTCAGGGTCAAACAAAGGGGGGTTAATTATATTTCGGTCTAATTTGATGCCCATAGTATGTGAGGAATTTTTAAATTCTTGCTTCTGTTTTGAAGTGTTGTGCAGTAACATTTGCATTTCACTTTGTTTCGTCATGGCTTTCATGGTCAGCACAGAATTTAATGCATTAATAATTTTTAAAAAGTCTAAATAAAATAAAAGAGTGAAATATTTAGTGATCGGGAGTTGGAAGTGTAAAGCGTTTGTTGATGGAGAGTTACTTAACTGATAGCAGGTTTTAAAACTGTTCTCACAGGGTGTGAGGTTTTTGTATGGCGTTATCACATTATTAATCACTGTGGTACTCCACATATACACAGTGATCCACACCACAGCAAAAACCTCCTCCCTGTTTACATAGCAACTATTCCACATTCATATACACTGCCAGTTTATTATCAACGTAAATTATCACATCTACGTATTCATATTTATATGTTTAACAATATCCGGTTAAAATTTGTGGCAAAAAGTAGGGTATTTTTGCGTCATCACGATTGAATTCAAATACTGGATATACCAAATTCCATCTGCAATTTAACACAGTGTAGAAATGTTAGGTTTTGTGAAAATTTTTAACAATTTGTGACACAAAAATGTTTTAATTATATGTCTATTCTGATCTTTCGTTTATCATAGGAAGTTATTTGATTTAGCTGGACATAAACCTCTGTTAGATAAATTCGAAAAATCGGTGCTGTTTGTGCAATGTAACGCTAGATGTATTTTTATTTATTTAGTATCATTTTGCAAAGTGAGAGTTGATATTTATTTATTGTGATTACATGAGCTATATTTTAGTATTTTACAGTCACATTTGAGTTTTAAGGTAAGCATTTATTTTCTACATCATTTTTGTAATTCTGCATTGAGAATAAAGATTTTATTTTTTAAAAATACTTTTTGTCAAATAAATCACAAAATATGTCAATTGATTATGTCATTTAGATAACATTTTAAATCTGACATACTTCAATTACTTGTGGCCTTCATCTCTCTGATTTAATGTGTGGTAAGCATGGATGTTTTTGTGTTGTTTTTTTGAGTTGTGCTGTCTTTATAATTTGTTACTCAAAGAAGAACCCACAGTTTTCACGGTTTAATCTGTCAAGTTGAAAGTTGAGTGCTGTCATATATAATCACAAAAGTACACAACTCCTGGAGTTGAAATCGGTTAAAAAAACAGATGGACAATTGTTAAAGCCTTAGGCCACCTGGCATGCCCAAAAGTTCCAAAGTACAGGACAGTTAACATTGTGTTGCTATTTTACAGTGTTTTTTATGTATTAATTGAACAGTATGTATTATTCATCTGATGATTTCCCTAATTGGGACAAGAAAGTATTTATTCATTTAGTCATGCATTTATTCAACTATTATGTCAGGGCAGTGTACAGTAGCTGTGTGTGATAAAGGGGAAGAGGTTTTGTATGGCTCTCCCTCACTCTCTCACTGTGAGTCTCTGGCACAGTAATACACAGCAGTGTCTTCAGCTCTCAGACTGTTCATCTGTAAATACAGCTGGCTCTTGCTGTTGTCTCTGGAGATGGTGACTCTTCCCTTAACTGACTGGGAATAGTATGTACTGCCCCCACTGCTGCTAATGTAGGCAATCCACTCCAGTCCCTTCCCAGGAGCCTGTCTGACCCAGTTCATAGCATAGTTGCCACCAAACCCAGAGGCTGTGCAGGTCAGTTTGTGGGACTGTCCAGGCTTTTAACTGCTGGTTCAGACTCAGTCAGTGTCTGACTTTTAATACCTGTGGAAAGAATGGACATGTTCAGCTCAAAATGATGTAAAAATTTGTTCATGTAAAAAGTTTTTCACATAAAACGCTACGCTGTTCTGTTCAACACCTCGTTTTGGCATTTTTACTCTGCGTGTGAATATTTAAACTACTATGTCTCTGTCCTTTGTGTTGATGAATTACCAGTGTTTACATTTCTTAACCGGATTTAACTGAATTATCAGGTCGTCTGAGCCCGTTAGTGGTTGTTTCAATTAGATCTTTGGAATACCGTGGAGAGCAGCATGCATGCAGAGGGGTGGGGTCTTCAGAAAGATCTACAGTTTTTCGTCGGTGCTGGGAGTCTGTCTTCTCAACGCATAGTTGGGTCGTATTTTGTTCCTGTGGTGCAATTTTATGAGGGCATTTTCCTAAACATGGAGAAAACGGAACATCTTGAATAATAAAGACAAATCACTGACGAACAATAAGCGTGAATTAGGTCTATATTTGGCAAATACCAAGAAAAAAATAACTGACAGAGGAAGGTGTAGTATCTTGGATGAAGGGGTGAATTACGCTGGAGGAATGTGAGGGTAAGGTTTCTTTATTTTAGATGTCATGGCTTGGTCTTCTGTGTGTGTAATTGTCTCCATCCGTTTTTTCGTTTGTGAATTATAAATAGGAAAGATGAAACCGCCGTTTTCTGTTTTTTGTTCGACACAGACAGTAAAACTATGCTTTTGTTACTCGGATATTAGAAAGGAGATAGGCGCTAATGCAAAACTAAATAAATATTTTTGTTCCAATATTGATTGTAAAATGGAGGTGGTTAACCACAGATAAAAAAAAAAAACTTTTAACTTTAATAACTTTATTCGGAGTCCAGAGAGATTTTATTGATACTATTGTTCAGAACAATACACAAACTAAATTCTAATAGAATTAACGAGTATATGACATTGAATTCATTCTACTTATATAAACTAATTCCTAGTCCTCTAAAATATTTAAATCTGTTTATCTGTGGCTACATTGTGATATCAGTATTAAATGTTGGGGTATATTTTCCGTCATTTTGATGAATTTTCTGTTCTGATGAGCTCTCTGTATGTTGCACCGTGTATTGTCGTTGTAATGAGATAAGTTTAGGCTACTTTATTGTACAGATCATCTTATTCCACAATAAACCTTGTAAATTGCCTTGGATGAATCAGTAGCTAAATTTACCGTTACATTTACATTTATTCATTTGGCTTTTATCCAAAGTGACCTACAAGCAGAGTACGACACAGGCAAAAAATCATATAAGGAGTCAACAATGTCAGAAGCGCTGGATGTCCAAGTTTCAAAGTAGGCTAATATTAGTCATGGACCTTTTCTATCGAAACGGGCAAATATATCTTTGATTTGTGATGTCTGAGACCCTGTCTCTCTTGGACGCAATATGGGAGTGCATTTTCTCGTTATCCAAGAACGTCCGTATGTCACTCATCGATACTGCGGTGTAGATTTCTCACGTTAAACGTCAGGGTCAAACAAAGGGGGTTAATTATATTTCGGTCTAATTTGATGCCCATAGTATGTGAGGAATTTTAAATTCTTGCTTCTGTTTTGAAGTGTTGTGCAGTAACATTTGCATTTCACTTTGTTTCGTCATGGCTTTCATGGTCAGCACAGAATTTAATGCATTAATAATTTTTAAAAAGTCTAAATAAAATAAAAGAGTGAAATATTTAGTGATCGGGAGTTGGAAGTGTAAAGCGTTTGTTGATGGAGAGTTACTTAACTGATAGCAGGTTTTAAAACTGTTCTCACAGGGTGTGAGGTTTTTGTATGGCGTTATCACATTATTAATCACTGTGGTACTCCACATATACACAGTGATCCACACCACAGCAAAAACCTCCTCCCTGTTTACATAGCAACTATTCCACATTCATATACACTGCCAGTTTATTATCAACGTAAATTATCACATCTACGTATTCATATTTATATGTTTAACAATATCCGGTTAAAATTTGTGGCAAAAAGTAGGGTATTTTTGCGTCATCACGATTGAATTCAAATACTGGATATACCAAATTCCATCTGCAATTTAACACAGTGTAGAAATGTTAGGTTTTGTGAAAATTTTTAACAATTTGTGACACAAAAATGTTTTAATTATATGTCTATTCTGATCTTTCGTTTATCATAGGAAGTTATTTGATTTAGCTGGACATAAACCTCTGTTAGATAAATTCGAAAAATCGGTGCTGTTTGTGCAATGTAACGCTAGATGTATTTTTATTTATTTAGTATCATTTTGCAAAGTGAGAGTTGATATTTATTTATTGTGATTACATGAGCTATATTTTAGTATTTTACAGTCACATTTGAGTTTTAAGGTAAGCATTTATTTTCTACATCATTTTTGTAATTCTGCATTGAGAATAAAGATTTTATTTTTAAAAATACTTTTGTCAAATAAATCACAAAATATGTCAATTGATTATGTCATTTAGATAACATTTTAAATCTGACATACTTCAATTACTTGTGGCCTTCATCTCTCTGATTTAATGTGTGGTAAGCATGGATGTTTTTGTGTTGTTTTTTTGAGTTGTGCTGTCTTTATAATTTGTTACTCAAAGAAGAACCCACAGTTTTCACGGTTTAATCTGTCAAGTTGAAAGTTGAGTGCTGTCATATATAATCACAAAAGTACACAACTCCTGGAGTTGAAATCGGTTAAAAAAACAGATGGACAATTGTTAAAGCCTTAGGCCACCTGGCATGCCCAAAAGTTCCAAAGTACAGGACAGTTAACATTGTGTTGCTATTTTACAGTGTTTTTTATGTATTAATTGAACAGTATGTATTATTCATCTGATGATTTCCCTAATTGGGACAAGAAAGTATTTATTCATTTAGTCATGCATTTATTCAACTATTATGTCAGGGCAGTGTACAGTAGCTGTGTGTGATAAAGGGGAAGAGGTTTTGTATGGCTCTCCCTCACTCTCTCACTGTGAGTCTCTGGCACAGTAATACACAGCAGTGTCTTCAGCTCTCAGACTGTTCATCTGTAAATACAGCTGGCTCTTGCTGTTGTCTCTGGAGATGGTGACTCTTCCCTTAACTGACTGGGAATAGTATGTACTGCCCCCACTGCTGCTAATGTAGGCAATCCACTCCAGTCCCTTCCCAGGAGCCTGTCTGACCCAGTTCATAGCATAGTTGCCACCAAACCCAGAGGCTGTGCAGGTCAGTTTGTGGGACTGTCCAGGCTTTTTAACTGCTGGTTCAGACTCAGTCAGTGTCTGACTTTTAATACCTGTGGAAAGAATGGACATGTTCAGCTCAAAATGATGTAAAAATTTGTTCATGTAAAAAGTTTTTCACATAAAACGCTACGCTGTTCTGTTCAACACCTCGTTTTGGCATTTTTACTCTGCGTGTGAATATTTAAACTACTATGTCTCTGTCCTTTGTGTTGATGAATTACCAGTGTTTACATTTCTTAACCGGATTTAACTGAATTATCAGGTCGTCTGAGCCCGTTAGTGGTTGTTTCAATTAGATCTTTGGAATACCGTGGAGAGCAGCATGCATGCAGAGGGGTGGGGTCTTCAGAAAGATCTACAGTTTTTCGTCGGTGCTGGGAGTCTGTCTTCTCAACGCATAGTTGGGTCGTATTTTGTTCCTGTGGTGCAATTTTATGAGGGCATTTTCCTAAACATGGAGAAAACGGAACATCTTGAATAATAAAGACAAATCACTGACGAACAATAAGCGTGAATTAGGTCTATATTTGGCAAATACCAAGAAAAAAATAACTGACAGAGGAAGGTGTAGTATCTTGGATGAAGGGGTGAATTACGCTGGAGGAATGTGAGGGTAAGGTTTCTTTATTTTAGATGTCATGGCTTGGTCTTCTGTGTGTGTAATTGTCTCCATCCGTTTTTTCGTTTGTGAATTATAAATAGGAAAGATGAAACCGCCGTTTTCTGTTTTTTGTTCGACACAGACAGTAAAACTATGCTTTTGTTACTCGGATATTAGAAAGGAGATAGGCGCTAATGCAAAACTAAATAAATATTTTTGTTCCAATATTGATTGTAAAATGGAGGTGGTTAACCACAGATAATAAAAAAAAAAACTTTTAACTTTAATAACTTTATTCGGAGTCCAGAGAGATTTTATTGATACTATTGTTCAGAACAATACACAAACTAAATTCTAATAGAATTAACGAGTATATGACATTGAATTCATTCTACTTATATAAACTAATTCCTAGTCCTCTAAAATATTTAAATCTGTTTATCTGTGGCTACATTGTGATATCAGTATTAAATGTTGGGGTATATTTTTCCGTCATTTTGATGAATTTTCTGTTCTGATGAGCTCTCTGTATGTTGCACCGTGTATTGTCGTTGTAATGAGATAAGTTTAGGCTACTTTATTGTACAGATCATCTTATTCCACAATAAACCTTGTAAATTGCCTTGGATGAATCAGTAGCTAAATTTACCGTTACATTTACATTTATTCATTTGGCTTTTATCCAAAGTGACCTACAAGCAGAGTACGACACAGGCAAAAATCATATAAGGAGTCAACAATGTCAGAAGCGCTGGATGTCCAAGTTTCAAAGTAGGCTAATATTAGTCATGGACCTTTTCTATCGAAACGGGCAAATATATCTTTGATTTGTGATGTCTGAGACCCTGTCTCTCTTGGACGCAATATGGGAGTGCATTTTCTCGTTATCCAAGAACGTCCGTATGTCACTCATCGATACTGCGGTGTAGATTTCTCACGTTAAACGTCAGGGTCAAACAAAGGGGGGTTAATTATATTTCGGTCTAATTTGATGCCCATAGTATGTGAGGAATTTTTAAATTCTTGCTTCTGTTTTGAAGTGTTGTGCAGTAACATTTGCATTTCACTTTGTTTCGTCATGGCTTTCATGGTCAGCACAGAATTTAATGCATTAATAATTTTTAAAAAGTCTAAATAAAATAAAAGAGTGAAATATTTAGTGATCGGGAGTTGGAAGTGTAAAGCGTTTGTTGATGGAGAGTTACTTAACTGATAGCAGGTTTTAAAACTGTTCTCACAGGGTGTGAGGTTTTTGTATGGCGTTATCACATTATTAATCACTGTGGTACTCCACATATACACAGTGATCCACACCACAGCAAAAACCTCCTCCCTGTTTACATAGCAACTATTCCACATTCATATACACTGCCAGTTTATTATCAACGTAAATTATCACATCTACGTATTCATATTTATATGTTTAACAATATCCGGTTAAAATTTGTGGCAAAAAGTAGGGTATTTTGCGTCATCACGATTGAATTCAAATACTGGATATACCAAATTCCATCTGCAATTTAACACAGTGTAGAAATGTTAGGTTTTGTGAAAATTTTTAACAATTTGTGACACAAAAATGTTTTAATTATATGTCTATTCTGATCTTTCGTTTATCATAGGAAGTTATTTGATTTAGCTGGACATAAACCTCTGTTAGATAAATTCGAAAAATCGGTGCTGTTTGTGCAATGTAACGCTAGATGTATTTTTATTTATTTAGTATCATTTTGCAAAGTGAGAGTTGATATTTATTTATTGTGATTACATGAGCTATATTTTAGTATTTTACAGTCACATTTGAGTTTTAAGGTAAGCATTTATTTTCTACATCATTTTTGTAATTCTGCATTGAGAATAAAGATTTTATTTTTAAAAATACTTTTTGTCAAATAAATCACAAAATATGTCAATTGATTATGTCATTTAGATAACATTTTAAATCTGACATACTTCAATTACTTGTGGCCTTCATCTCTCTGATTTAATGTGTGGTAAGCATGGATGTTTTTGTGTTGTTTTTTTGAGTTGTGCTGTCTTTATAATTTGTTACTCAAAGAAGAACCCACAGTTTTCACGGTTTAATCTGTCAAGTTGAAAGTTGAGTGCTGTCATATATAATCACAAAAGTACACAACTCCTGGAGTTGAAATCGGTTAAAAAAACAGATGGACAATTGTTAAAGCCTTAGGCCACCTGGCATGCCCAAAAGTTCCAAAGTACAGGACAGTTAACATTGTGTTGCTATTTTACAGTGTTTTTTATGTATTAATTGAACAGTATGTATTATTCATCTGATGATTTCCCTAATTGGGACAAGAAAGTATTTATTCATTTAGTCATGCATTTATTCAACTATTATGTCAGGGCAGTGTACAGTAGCTGTGTGTGATAAAGGGGAAGAGGTTTTTGTATGGCTCTCCCCTCACTCTCTCACTGTGAGTCTCTGGCACAGTAATACACAGCAGTGTCTTCAGCTCTCAGACTGTTCATCTGTAAATACAGCTGGCTCTTGCTGTTGTCTCTGGAGATGGTGACTCTTCCCTTAACTGACTGGGAATAGTATGTACTGCCCCCACTGCTGCTAATGTAGGCAATCCACTCCAGTCCCTTCCCAGGAGCCTGTCTGACCCAGTTCATAGCATAGTTGCCACCAAACCCAGAGGCTGTGCAGGTCAGTTTGTGGGACTGTCCAGGCTTTTTAACTGCTGGTTCAGACTCAGTCAGTGTCTGACTTTTAATACCTGTGGAAAGAATGGACATGTTCAGCTCAAAATGATGTAAAAATTTGTTCATGTAAAAAGTTTTTCACATAAAACGCTACGCTGTTCTGTTCAACACCTCGTTTTGGCATTTTTACTCTGCGTGTGAATATTTAAACTACTATGTCTCTGTCCTTTGTGTTGATGAATTACCAGTGTTTACATTTCTTAACCGGATTTAACTGAATTATCAGGTCGTCTGAGCCCGTTAGTGGTTGTTTCAATTAGATCTTTGGAATACCGTGGAGAGCAGCATGCATGCAGAGGGGTGGGGTCTTCAGAAAGATCTACAGTTTTTTTCGTCGGTGCTGGGAGTCTGTCTTCTCAACGCATAGTTGGGTCGTATTTTGTTCCTGTGGTGCAATTTTATGAGGGCATTTTCCTAAACATGGAGAAAACGGAACATCTTGAATAATAAAGACAAATCACTGACGAACAATAAGCGTGAATTAGGTCTATATTTGGCAAATACCAAGAAAAAAATAACTGACAGAGGAAGGTGTAGTATCTTGGATGAAGGGGTGAATTACGCTGGAGGAATGTGAGGGTAAGGTTTCTTTATTTTAGATGTCATGGCTTGGTCTTCTGTGTGTGTAATTGTCTCCATCCGTTTTTTCGTTTGTGAATTATAAATAGGAAAGATGAAACCGCCGTTTTCTGTTTTTTGTTCGACACAGACAGTAAAACTATGCTTTTGTTACTCGGATATTAGAAAGGAGATAGGCGCTAATGCAAAACTAAATAAATATTTTTGTTCCAATATTGATTGTAAAATGGAGGTGGTTAACCACAGATAATAAAAAAAAAACTTTTAACTTTAATAACTTTATTCGGAGTCCAGAGAGATTTTATTGATACTATTGTTCAGAACAATACACAAACTAAATTCTAATAGAATTAACGAGTATATGACATTGAATTCATTCTACTTATATAAACTAATTCCTAGTCCTCTAAAATATTTAAATCTGTTTATCTGTGGCTACATTGTGATATCAGTATTAAATGTTGGGGTATATTTTTCCGTCATTTTGATGAATTTTCTGTTCTGATGAGCTCTCTGTATGTTGCACCGTGTATTGTCGTTGTAATGAGATAAGTTTAGGCTACTTTATTGTACAGATCATCTTATTCCACAATAAACCTTGTAAATTGCCTTGGATGAATCAGTAGCTAAATTTACCGTTACATTTACATTTATTCATTTGGCTTTTATCCAAAGTGACCTACAAGCAGAGTACGACACAGGCAAAAAATCATATAAGGAGTCAACAATGTCAGAAGCGCTGGATGTCCAAGTTTCAAAGTAGGCTAATATTAGTCATGGACCTTTTCTATCGAAACGGGCAAATATATCTTTGATTTGTGATGTCTGAGACCCTGTCTCTCTTGGACGCAATATGGGAGTGCATTTTCTCGTTATCCAAGAACGTCCGTATGTCACTCATCGATACTGCGGTGTAGATTTCTCACGTTAAACGTCAGGGTCAAACAAAGGGGGGTTAATTATATTTCGGTCTAATTTGATGCCCATAGTATGTGAGGAATTTTTAAATTCTTGCTTCTGTTTTGAAGTGTTGTGCAGTAACATTTGCATTTCACTTTGTTTCGTCATAGCTTTCATGGTCAGCACAGAATTTAATGCATTAATAATTTTTAAAAAGTCTAAATAAAATAAAAAGTGAAATATTTAGTGATCGGGAGTTGGAAGTGTAAAGCGTTTGTTGATGGAGAGTTACTTAACTGATAGCAGGTTTTAAAACTGTTCTCACAGGGTGTGAGGTTTTTGTATGGCGTTATCACATTATTAATCACTGTGGTACTCCACATATACACAGTGATCCACACCACAGCAAAACCTCCTCCCTGTTTACATAGCAACTATTCCACATTCATATACACTGCCAGTTTATTATCAACGTAAATTATCACATCTACGTATTCATATTTATATGTTTAACAATATCCGGTTAAAATTTGTGGCAAAAAGTAGGGTATTTTTGCGTCATCACGATTGAATTCAAATACTGGATATACCAAATTCCATCTGCAATTTAACACAGTGTAGAAATGTTAGGTTTTGTGAAAATTTTTAACAATTTGTGACACAAAAATGTTTTAATTATATGTCTATTCTGATCTTTCGTTTATCATAGGAAGTTATTTGATTTAGCTGGACATAAACCTCTGTTAGATAAATTCGAAAAATCGGTGCTGTTTGTGCAATGTAACGCTAGATGTATTTTTATTTATTTAGTATCATTTTGCAAAGTGAGAGTTGATATTTATTTATTGTGATTACATGAGCTATATTTTAGTATTTTACAGTCACATTTGAGTTTTAAGGTAAGCATTTATTTTCTACATCATTTTTGTAATTCTGCATTGAGAATAAAGATTTTATTTTTTAAAAATACTTTTTGTCAAATAAATCACAAAATATGTCAATTGATTATGTCATTTAGATAACATTTTAAATCTGACATACTTCAATTACTTGTGGCCTTCATCTCTCTGATTTAATGTGTGGTAAGCATGGATGTTTTTGTGTTGTTTTTTTGAGTTGTGCTGTCTTTATAATTTGTTACTCAAAGAAGAACCCACAGTTTTCACGGTTTAATCTGTCAAGTTGAAAGTTGAGTGCTGTCATATATAATCACAAAAGTACACAACTCCTGGAGTTGAAATCGGTTAAAAAAACAGATGGACAATTGTTAAAGCCTTAGGCCACCTGGCATGCCCAAAAGTTCCAAAGTACAGGACAGTTAACATTGTGTTGCTATTTTACAGTGTTTTTTATGTATTAATTGAACAGTATGTATTATTCATCTGATGATTTCCCTAATTGGGACAAGAAAGTATTTATTCATTTAGTCATGCATTTATTCAACTATTATGTCAGGGCAGTGTACAGTAGCTGTGTGTGATAAAGGGGAAGAGGTTTTGTATGGCTCTCCCTCACTCTCTCACTGTGAGTCTCTGGCACAGTAATACACAGCAGTGTCTTCAGCTCTCAGACTGTTCATCTGTAAATACAGCTGGCTCTTGCTGTTGTCTCTGGAGATGGTGACTCTTCCCTTAACTGACTGGGAATAGTATGTACTGCCCCACTGCTGCTAATGTAGGCAATCCACTCCAGTCCCTTCCCAGGAGCCTGTCTGACCCAGTTCATAGCATAGTTGCCACCAAACCCAGAGGCTGTGCAGGTCAGTTTGTGGGACTGTCCAGGCTTTTTAACTGCTGGTTCAGACTCAGTCAGTGTCTGACTTTTAATACCTGTGGAAAGAATGGACATGTTCAGCTCAAAATGATGTAAAAATTTGTTCATGTAAAAGTTTTTCACATAAAACGCTACGCTGTTCTGTTCAACACCTCGTTTTGGCATTTTACTCTGCGTGTGAATATTTAAACTACTATGTCTCTGTCCTTTGTGTTGATGAATTACCAGTGTTTACATTTCTTAACCGGATTTAACTGAATTATCAGGTCGTCTGAGCCCGTTAGTGGTTGTTTCAATTAGATCTTTGGAATACCGTGGAGAGCAGCATGCATGCAGAGGTGGGGTCTTCAGAAAGATCTACAGTTTTTTCGTCGGTGCTGGGAGTCTGTCTTCTCAACGCATAGTTGGGTCGTATTTTGTTCCTGTGGTGCAATTTTATGAGGGCATTTTCCTAAACATGGAGAAACGGAACATCTTGAATAATAAAGACAAATCACTGACGAACAATAAGCGTGAATTAGGTCTATATTTGGCAAATACCAAGAAAAAATAACTGACAGAGGAAGGTGTAGTATCTTGGATGAAGGGGTGAATTACGCTGGAGGAATGTGAGGGTAAGGTTTCTTTATTTTAGATGTCATGGCTTGGTCTTCTGTGTGTGTAATTGTCTCCATCCGTTTTTTCGTTTGTGAATTATAAATAGGAAAGATGAAACCGCCGTTTTCTGTTTTTTTGTTCGACACAGACAGTAAAACTATGCTTTGTTACTCGGATATTAGAAAG
Organism: Megalops atlanticus; assembly: GCA_019176425.1. Lineage (NCBI taxonomy): Eukaryota > Metazoa > Chordata > Actinopteri > Elopiformes > Megalopidae > Megalops > Megalops atlanticus. Next base: position 1,759 of record JAFDVH010000104.1, on the reverse strand, counting down.
GAGATAGGCGCTAATGCAAAACTAAATAAATATTTTTGTTCCAATATTGATTGTAAAATGGAGGTGGTTAACCACAGATAATAAAAAAAAAAAACTTTTAACTTTAATAACTTTATTCGGAGTCCAGAGAGATTTTATTGATACTATTGTTCAGAACAATACACAAACTAAATTCTAATAGAATTAACGAGTATATGACATTGAATTCATTCTACTTATATAAACTAATTCCTAGTCCTCTAAAATATTTAAATCTGTTTATCTGTGGCTACATTGTGATATCAGTATTAAATGTTGGGGTATATTTTTCCGTCATTTTGATGAATTTTCTGTTCTGATGAGCTCTCTGTATGTTGCACCGTGTATTGTCGTTGTAATGAGATAAGTTTAGGCTACTTTATTGTACAGATCATCTTATTCCACAATAAACCTTGTAAATTGCCTTGGATGAATCAGTAGCTAAATTTACCGTTACATTTTACATTTATTCATTTGGCTTTTATCCAAAGTGACCTACAAGCAGAGTACGACACAGGCAAAAAATCATATAAGGAGTCAACAATGTCAGAAGCGCTGGATGTCCAAGTTTCAAAGTAGGCTAATATTAGTCATGGACCTTTTCTATCGAAACGGGCAAATATATCTTTGATTTGTGATGTCTGAGACCCTGTCTCTCTTGGACGCAATATGGGAGTGCATTTTCTCGTTATCCAAGAACGTCCGTATGTCACTCATCGATACTGCGGTGTAGATTTCTCACGTTAAACGTCAGGGTCAAACAAAGGGGGTTAATTATATTTCGGTCTAATTTGATGCCCATAGTATGTGAGAATTTTAAATTCTTGCTTCTGTTTTTGAAGTGTTGTGCAGTAACATTTGCATTTCACTTTGTTTCGTCATGGCTTTCATGGTCAGCACAGAATTTAATGCATTAATAATTTTTAAAAAGTCTAAATAAAATAAAAGTGAAATATTTAGTGATCGGGAGTTGGAAGTGTAAAGCGTTTGTTGATGGAAGTTATTAACTGATAGCAGGTTTTAAAACTGTTCTCACAGGTGTGAGGTTTTTGTATGGCGTTATCACATTATTAATCCTGTGGTACTCCACATATACACAGTGATCCACACCACAGCAAAACCTCCTCCCTGTTTTACTGTAACTATTCCACATTCATATACACTGCCAGTTTATTATCAACGTAAATTATCACATCTACGTATTCATATTTATATGTTTAACAATATCCGGTTAAAATTTGTGGCAAAAAGTAGGGTATTTTGCGTCATCACGATTGAATTCAAATACTGATATGCAAATTCCATCTGCAATTTAACACAGTGTGAAATGTTAGGTTTGTGAAAATTTTTAACAATTTGACACAAAAATGTTTAATTATATGTCTATTCTGATCTTTCGTTTATCATAGGAAGTTATTTGATTTAGCTGGACACAAACCTCTGTTAGATAAATTCGAAAAATCGGTGCTGTTTGTGCAATGTAACGCTAGATGTATTTTTATTTATTTAGTATCATTTTGCAAAGTGAGAGTTGATATTTATTTATTGTGATTACATGAGCTATATTTTAGTATTTTACAGTCACATTTGAGTTTTAAGGTAAGCATTTATTTTCTACATCATTTTGTAATTCTGCATTGAGAATAAAGATTTTATTTTTAAAAATACTTTTTGTCAAATAAATCACAAAATATGTCAATTGATTATGTCATTTAATAAATTTTAAATCTGAAACAATTTC
>JAFDVH010000103.1:0-23000 GCA_019176425.1 Megalops atlanticus | reverse complement strand
GAGTGAATATCTGCACAAAGAATCACTCTTTTGGACTCCGAAAGTGCCATTGAGAGAGTTTCTGGCCTTCTCCTGGAAACTGTGTTTGAGTGTATATCTGCACTAAGAATCACTTTTTGGACTCTGAAAATGCATTTGAGAGAGTTTCTGGCCTTTTGTGGAAACTCTGTGTTGAGTGAATTATCTGCACGAAGAATCACTGTTTTGGACTCTAAAGTGCATTTGAGAGCGTTACTGGCCTTGCAGTGGAAAATCTGTGTTGAGTGAATATCTGCAGTAAGAATCACTTTTTGGACTCTGAAAGTGCATTTGAGAGCGTTTCTGGCTTTCCAGTGGAAACTCTGTGTTTGAGTGAATATCTGCAGTAAGAATCACTTTTTGGACTCTGAAAGTCCATTCGAGAGCGTTTCTGGCCTTCCAGTGTAAACTCTCTGTTGAGTGAATATCTGCACTAACAATCACTTTTCTGGACTCTGAAAAATGCATTTGAGAGCGTTTCTGGCCTTTTTGTGGAAACTCTGTGTTGAGTGAATATCTGCACCAGAATCACTTTTGGACTCAAAAGTGCATTTGAGAGCGTTTCTGGCCTTCCAGTGGAAACTCTGTGTTGAGTGAATATCTGCACTAAGAATCACTTTTTGGACTCTGAAAGTGCATTTGACAATGTTTCTGGCCTTCCAGTGGAAACTCTGTGTTGAGTGAATATCTGCACAAAGAATCACTTTTTGGACTCTGAAAGTGCATTTGAGAGCGTTTCTGGCCTTCCAGTGGAAACTTTCTGTTGAGTGAATATCTGCACTAAGAATCATTTTTGGTCTCAGAAAGTGCATTTGAGAGCGTTTCTGGCCTTCCAGTGGAAACTCTGTGTTGAGTGAATATCTGCACTAAGAATCACTGTTTTGGACTATGAAAGTGCATTTGAGAGCGTTTCTGGCCTTCTAGTGAAAACTCTGTGTTGAGTGAATATCTGCAGTAAGAATCACTTTTTTGGACTCTGAAAGTGCATTTGAGAGCGTTTCTGGTTCCAGTGGAAACTCTGTGTTGAGTGAATATCTGCAGTAAGAATCACTTTTTGGACTCTGAAAGTTCATTTGAGAGCATTACTGTCCTTCTAGTGGAAACTCTGTGTTGAGTGAATATCTGCACTAAGAATCAATTTTTTGGACTCTGAAAGTGCATTTGAGAGCGTTTCTGGACTTTTGTGGAAACTTTCTGTTGAGTGAATATCTGCACTAAGAATCACTTTTGGACTCTGAAAGTGCATTTGAGAGCGTTTCTGGCCTTCCAGTGAAAACTCTGTGTTGAGTGAATATCTGCAGTAAGAATCACTTTTTGGACTCTGAAAATGCATTTGAGAGCGTTTCTGGCCTTCCAGTGGAAACTCTGTGTTGAGTGAATATCTGCACTAAGAATCACTTTTTGGACTCTGAAAGTGCATTTGAGAGCGTTTCTGGCCTTTTGTGAAACTTTCTGTTGAGTGAATATCTGCACTAAGAATCACTATTTTGGTCTGAAAGTGCATTTGAGAGCGTTTCTGGCCTTTAGTGGAAACTCTGTGTTGAGTGAATATCTGCACTAACAATCACTTTTTGGACTACTGAAAGTGCATTTGAGAGCGTTTCTGGCCTTCCAGAGAAAAATCTGTGTTGAGTGAATATCTGCAGTAGAATCTTTTTGCACTCTGAAAGTGCATTTGACAATGTTTCTGGCCTTCGAGTGTAAACTCTGTGTTGGATGAATAACTGCTCTGAGAATCCCGTTTTGGACTCGGAAAGTGCATTTGAGAGCGTTACTTGCCTTCCAGTGGAAACTCTGTGTTGAGTGAATATCTGCAGTAAGAATCACTTTTTGGACTCTGAAAGTGCATTTGACAATGGTTCTGGCCTTCAGTGTAAACTCTGTGTTGAGTGAATAACTGCGCTGAGAATCACGTTTTGGACTCTGAAAGTGCATTTGAGAGCGTTTCTGGCCTTCCAGTGGAAACTCTGTGTTGAGTCAATATCTGCACTAAGAATCACTTTTTGTACTCGAAAGTTCATTTGAGAGGGTTACTGACCTACCAGTGGAAACTCTGTGTTGAGTGAATATCTGCACTAAGAATCACTGTTTTGGACTCCGAAAGTGCCATTGAGAGAGTTTCTGGCCTTCTCCTGAAAACTGTGTTGAGTGTATATCTGCACTAAGAATCACTTTTTGGACTCTGAAAATGCATTTGAGAGAGTTTCTGGCCTTGCAGTGGAAAATCTGTGTTGAGTGAATATCTGCAGTAAGAATCACTTTTTGGACTCTGAAATGCATTTGAGAGCATTTCTGGCTTTCCAGTGGAAACTCTGTGTTTAGTGAATATCTGCAGTAAGAATCACTTTTTGGACTCCTAAAGTGCATTTGAGAGCGTTTCTGGCCATGCAGTGGAAACTCTGTGTTGAGTAAATATCTCACTAAGAATCTCGTTTTTGGACTCTGAAAGTGCATTTGAGAGCGTTTCTGGCCTTTTGTGGAAACTTTCTGTTGAGTGAATATCTGCACTAAGAATCACTTTTTGGACTCTGAAAGTGTATTTGACAATGTTTCTGGCCTTCAGTGTAAACTCTGTGTTGAGTGAATAATTGCGCTGAGAATCACGTTTTGGACTCTGAAAGTGCATTTGAGAGCGTTTCTGCCCTTTTTGTGGAAACTCTCTGTTGAGTGAATATCTGCACTAAGAATCACTTTTTGTACTCGAAAGTGCATTTGAGAGGGTTACTGACCTACCAGTGGAAACTCTGTGTTGAGTGAATATCTGCACTAGAATCACTGTTTTGGACTCTGAAAGTGCTTCTGACAATGTTTCTGGCCTTCAGTGAAAACTCTGTGTTGAGTGAATATCTGCACAAAGAATCACTCTTTTGGACTCCAGAAAGTGCCATTGAGAGAGTTTCTGGCCTTCTCCTGGAAACTGTGTTGAGTGTATATCTGCACTAAGAATCACTTTTTTGGACTCTGAAAATGCATTTGAGAGAGTTTCTGGCCTTTTTGTGGAAACTCTGTGTTGAGTGATTATCTGCACAAAAAATCACTGTTTTGGACTCCTAAAGTGCATTTGAGAGCGTTACTGGCCTTGCAGTGGAAAATCTGTGTTGAGTGAATATCTGCAGTAAGAATCACTTTTTTGGACTCTTAAAGTGCATTTGAGAGCGTTTCTGGCTTTCCAGTGGAAACTCTGTGTTTAGTGAATATCTGCAGTAGAATCACTTTTTGAACTCCGAAAGTCCATTCGAGAGAGTTTCTGGCCTTCCAGTGTAAACTCTCTGTTGGTGAATATCTGCACTAACAATCACTTTTCTGGACTCTGAAAAATGCATTTGAGGGCGTTTCTGGCCTTTTTGTGGAAACTCTCTCTGTTGAGTGAATATCTGCACTAAGAATCACTTTTTGGAAATCAAAAGTGCATTTGAGAGCGTTTCTGGCCTTCCAGTGGAAACTCTGTGTTGAATATCTGCACTAAGAATCACTTTTTGTACTCTGAAAGTGCTTCTGAGAGAGTTTCTGGCCTTCTCCTGGGAAACTCTGTGTTAGTGAATACCTGCACTAAGTATCACTTTTTGCACTCGAAAGTGCATTTGAGGCGTTTCTGGCCTTCCAGTGAAAACTCTATGTTGAGTGAATATCTGCACTAACAATCACTTTTGGACTACTAAAGTGCATTTGAGAGCGTTTCTGGCCTTCCAGAGGAAAATCTGTGTTGAGTGAATATCTGCAGTAAGAATCACTTTTTCTGGACTCTGAAAAATGCATTTGAGAGCGTTTCTGGCCTTTTTGTGGAAACTTTCTGTTGAGTGAATGTCTGCACTAAGAATCACTATTTTGGTCTCAGAAAGTGCATTGAGAGCGTTACTGGCCTTCCAGTGGAAACTCTGTGTTTAGTGAATATCTGCACTAAGAATCACTTTTTGTACTCCGATAGTTCATTTGAGAGGTTACTGGCCTACCAGTGGAAACTCTGTGTTGAGTGAATATCTGCACTAAGAATCACTGTTTTGGACTCTGAAAGTGCTTCTGAGAGAGTTTCTGGCCTTCTCCTGGAAACTCTGTGTTGAGTGAATATCTGCACTAAGTATCACTTTTTGCACTCTGAAAGTGCATTTGAGAGCGTTTCTGGCCTTCCAGTGGAAACTCTGTGTTGAGTAAATATCTCTCACTAAGAATCTCGTTTTTGACTCTGAAAGTGCATTTGAGAGCGTTTCTGGCCTTTTTGTGGAAACTTTCTGTTGAGTGAATATCTGCACTAAGAATCACTTTTTGGACTCAGAAAGTGCATTTGAGAGTGTTTCTGGCCTTCCAGTGGAAACTGTGTTGAGTGAATATCTGCACTAAGAATCACTTTTTGGAATCTGAAAGTTCATTTGAGAGGGGTTACTGGCCTACCAGTGGAAACTCTGTGTTGAGTGAATATCTGCACTAAGAATCACTTTTTGGACTCTGAAAGTGCATTTGAGAAGCGTTTCTGGCCTTTTTGTGAAACTTTCTGTTGAGTGAATGTCTGCACTAGAATCACTATTTTGGTCTCAGAAAGTGCATTGAGAGCGTTACTGGCCTTCCAGTGGAAACTCTGTGTTGAGTGAATATCTGCAGTAAGAATCATTTTTGGACTCTGAAAGTGCATTTGAGAGCGTTTCTGGCCTTCCAGTGGAAACTCTGTGTTGAGTGAATATCTGCAGTATGAATCACATTTTTGCACTCTGAAAGTGCATTTGACAGCGTTTCTGGCTATCTAGTGTAAACTCTGTGTTGAGTGAATAACTGCGCTGAGAATCACTTTTTTGGACTCTGAGAGTGCATTTGAGAGAGTTTCTGGCTTTCCAGTGGAAACTCTGTGTTTAGTGAATATCTGCACTAAGAATCAATTTTTTGGACTCCGAAAGTGCATTCGAGAGCGTTTCTCGCCATCTAGTGGAAACTCTGTGTTGAGTAAATATCTCTCACTAAGAATCTCGTTTTTGGACTCTGAAAGTGCATTTGAGAGCGTTTCTGGCCTTTTTGTGGAAACTTTCTGTTGAGTGAATATCTGCACTAAGAATCATTTTTTTGGTCTCAGAAAGTGCATTTGAGAGCGTTTCTGGCCTTCCAGTGGAAACTTTGTTGAGTGAATATCTGCACTAAGAATCACTCGTTTGGACTATGAAAGTGCATTTGAAAGCGTTTCTGGCCTTTTTGTGGAAACTTTCTGTTGAGTGAATATCTGCACTAAGAATCATTTTTTTGGTCTCAGAAGTTGCATTTGAGAGCGTTTCTGGCCTTCCAGTGAAAACTCTGTGTTGAGTGAATATCTGCAGTAAGAATCACTGTTTTGGACTCTGAAAGTGCTTCTGAGAGTGTTTCTGGTCTTCTAGTGAAAACTCTGTGTTGAGTGAATATCTGCACTAAGAATCACTGTTTTGGACTCTGAAAGTGCTTCTGAGAGCGTTTCTGGTCTTTTTGTGAAAACTCTGTGTTGAGTGAATATCTGCACAAAGAATCACTGTTTTGGACTTTGAAAGTGCTTCTGAGAGCGTTTCTGGTCTTCCAGTGAAAACTCTGTGTTGAGTGAATATCTGCACTAAGAATCACTGTTTTGGACTCCGAAAGTGCTGCTGAGAGCGTTTCTGGTATCCAGTGAAAACTCTGTGTTGAGTGAATATCGCACTAAGAATCACCTTTTGGACTCAGAAAGTTCATTTGAGAGCATTACTGTCCTTCCAGTGGAAACTCTGTGTTGAGTGAATATCTGCACTAAGAATCAATTTTTGGACTCTGAAAATGCATTTGAGAGTGTTTCTGGCCTTCCAGTGGAAACTTTGTGTTGAGTGAATATCTGCACTAAGAATCACTTTTTGGACTCAGAAAGTGCATTTGAGAGCGTTTCTGGCCTTCCAGTGGAAACTCTGTGTTGAGTGAATATCTGCACTAAGAATCACTTTTTGGACCCAGAAAGTGCATTTGAGAGCGTTTCTGGCCTTCCAGTGGAAACTCTGTGTTGAGTGAATATCTGCACTAAGAATCACTTTTTTGGACCCAGAAAGTGCATTTCAGAGCGTTTCTGGCCATATAGTGGAAACTCCGTGTTGAGTGAATATCTGCACTAAGAATCACTTTTTTGGACTCCGAAAGTTCATTTGAGAGCGTTTCTGGCCTTCCAGTGTAAACTCTTTGTTGAGTAAATATCTGCACTATCAATCACTTTTCTGGACTCTGAAAATGCATTTGAGAGCGTTTCTGGCCTTTGTGGAAACTCTCTTTTGAGTGAATATCTGCACTAAGAATCACTTTTTGGAACCCAAAAGTGCAATTGAGAGCGTTTCTGGCCTTCCAGTGGAAACTCTGTGTTGAGTGAATATCTGCACTAAGAATTACTTTTTGGACTTCTAAAGTGCATTTGAGAGCGTTTCTGGCCTTCCAGTGAAAACTCTGTGTTGAGTGAATATCTGCAGTAAGAATCACTTTTTGGACTCTGAAAATGCATTTGAGAGCGTTTCTGGATTTCCAGTGGAAACTCTGTGTTGAGTGAATATCTGCACTAAGAATCACTTTTTGGACTCTGAAAGCGCATTTGAGAGCGTTTCTGGCCTTCCAGTGGAAACTCTGTGTTGAGTGAATATCTGCACTAACAATCACTTTTTGGACTCTGAAAGTGCATTTGAGAGCGTTTCTGGCCTTCCAGTGGAAACTCTGTGTTGAGTGAATATCTGCAGTAAGAATCACTTTTTGCACTCTGAAAGTGCATTTGACAATGTTTCTGGCCTTCGAGTGTAAACTCTGTGTTGAGTGAATAACTGCGCTGAGAATCACGTTTTGGACTCTGAAAGTGCTTCTGAGAGCGTTTCTGGCCTTTTTGTGGAAACTTTCTGTTGAGTGAATATTTGCACTAAGAATCACTTTTGGACTCTAAAAGTGCATTTGAGAGCGTTTCTGGCTTCAAGTGGAAACTCTGTGTTGAGTGAATATCTGCAGTAAGAATCACTGTTTTGGACTCTGAAAGTGCTTCTGAGAGCGTTTGTGGTCTTCCAGTGAAAACTCTGTGTTGAGAGAATATCTGCACTAAGAATCACTGTTTTGGACTCTGAAAGTGCTTCTGAGAGCGTTTCTGGTGTTCAGTGAAAACTCTGTGTTGAGTGAATATTTGCACTAGAATCACTGTTTTGGACTCTGAAAGTGCTTCTGAGAGCGTTTCTGGTATCAGTGAAAACTCTGTGTTGAGTGAATATCTGCAGTAAGAATAACCTTTTTGGACTCCGAAAGTGCATTTGAGAGCATTACTGTCTTTCCAGTGGAAACTCTGTGTTGAGTGAATATCTGCACGAAGAATCAATTTTTTGGACTCTGAAAGTGCATTTGAGAGCGTTTCTGGCCTTCCAGTGGAAACTCTGTGTTGAGTGAATATCTGCAGTAAGAATCACTTTTTTGCACTCTGAAAGTGCATTTGACAATGTTTCTGGCCTTCAAGTGTAAACTCTGTGTTGAGTGAATAACTGCGCTGAAAATCATGTTTTTGGACTCTGAAAGTGCATTTGAGAGCGTTTCTGGCCTTCCAGTGGAAACTTTCTGTTGAGTGAATGTCTGCACTAGGAATCACTATTTTGGTCTCACAAAGTGCATTTGAGAGCGTTTCTGGCCTTCCAGTGGAAACTCTGTGTTGAGTGAATATCTCACTAAGAATCTCGTTTTTGGACTCTGAAAGTGCATTTGAGAGCGTTTCTGGCCTTTTTGTGGAAACTTTCTGTTGAGTGAATATCTGCAGTAAGAATCATTTTTGGTCTCAGAAAGTGCATTTGAGAGCGTTTCTGGCCTTCCAGTGGAAACTCTGTGTTGAGTGAATATCTGCACTAAGAATCACTTTTTGTACACGAAAGTTCATTTGAGAGGGTTACTGGCCTACCAGTGGAAACTCTGTGTTGAGTGAATATCTGCACTAAGTATCACTTTTTGGACTCTGAAAATGCATTTGAGAGCGTTTCTGGCCTTTTTGTGGAAACTTTCTGTTGAGTGAATATCTGCACTAAGAATCACTGTTTTGGACTCAGAAAGTGCATTTGAGAGTGTTTCTGGCCTTTTTGTGGAAACTCTGTGTTGAGTGAATATCTGCACTAAGAATCATCTTTTTGTACACCGAAAGTGCATTTGAGAGCGTTTCTGGCCATCTAGTGGAAACTCTGTTTTGAGTAAATATCTGCACTAAGAATCTCGTTTTGGACTCTGAAAGTGCATTTGAGGGCGTTTCTGGCCTTTTTGTGGAAACTTTCTGTTGAGTGAATAGCTGCACTAAGAATCATTTTTGGTCTGAAAGTACATTTGAGAGCGTTTCTGGCCTTCAAGTGGAAACTCTGTGTTGAGTGAATATCTGCAGTAAGAATCACTGTTTTGGACTCTGAAAGTGCTTCTGAGAGCGTTTTTGGTCTTCCAGTGAAAACTCTGTGTTGAGTGAATATCTACACTAAGAATCACTGTTTTGGACTCTGAAAGTGCTTTTGAGAGCGTTTCTGGTACCCAGTGAAAACTCTGTGTTGAGTGAATATCAGCACTAAGAATCACCTTTTGGACTCAGAAAGTTCATTTGAGAGCATTACTGTCCTTCCAGTGGAAACTCTGTGTTGAGTGAATATCTGCACAAAGAATCAATTTTTGGACTCTGAAAATGCATTTGAGAGCGTTTCTGGCCTTCCAGTGGAAACTCTGTGTTGAGTGAATATCTGCACAAAGAATCACTTTTTTGCTCTCCGAATGTGCATTTGAGAGCGTTTCTGGCCTTCCAGTGGAAACTCTCTGTTGAGTGAATATCTGCACTATCAATCACTTAACTGGACTCTGAAAAATGCATTTGAGGGCGTTTCTGGCCTTTTTGTGGAAACTCTCTGTTGAGTGAATATCTGCACTAAGAATCACTTTTTGGAAACCAAAGTGCAATTGAGAACGTTTCTGGCTTTCCAGTGGAAACTCTGTGTTGAGTGAATATCTGCACTAAGTATGACTTTTTTGGACTCTCAAAGTGCATTTGAGAGCGTTTCTGGCCTTCCAGTGAAAACTCTGTGTTGAGTGAATATCTGCAGTAAGAATCACTTTTTTGGACTCTGAAAATGCATTTGAGAGCGTTTCTGGCCTTCCAGTGGAAACTCTGTGTTGAGTGAATATTTGCACTAAGAATCACTTTTTGCTCTCCGCAAGTGCATTTGAGAGTTTTTCCGGATTTCCAGTGTAAACTCTCTGTTGAGTGAATATCTGCACTATCAATCACTTTTCTGGAGTCTGAAAAATGCATTTGAGGGCGTTTCTGGCCTTCCAGTGGAAACTTTCTGTTGAGTGAATGTCTGCACTAGGAATCACTATTTTGGTATCACAAAGTGTATTTGAGAGCGTTTCTGGCCTTCCAGTGGAAACTCTGTGTTGAGTGAATATCTCTCACTAAGAATCTCGTTTTTTGGACTCTGAAAGTGCATTTGAGAGCGTTTCTGGCCTTTTTGTGGAAACTTTCTGTTGAGTGAATATCTGCACTAAGAATCACTGTTTTGGACTCTGAAAGTGCTTTTGAGAGCGTTTCTGGTATCCAGTGAAAACTCTGTGTTGAGTGAATATCTGCACCAAGAATCTCCTTTTTGGACTCAGAAAGTTCATTTGAGAGCATTACTGTCCTTCCAGTGGAAACTCTGTGTTGAGTGAATATCTGCACTAAGAATCATTTTTGGTCTCAGAAAGTGCATTTGAGAGCGTTCCTGGCCTTCCAGTGGAAACTCTGTGTTGAGTGAATATCTGCACTAAGTATCACTTTTTTGGACTCTGAAAATGCATTTGAGAGCGTTTCTGGCCTTTTTGTGGAAACTTTCTGTTGAGTGAATATCTGCACTAAGAATCACTTTTTTGGACTCAGAAAGTGCATTTGAGAGCGTTTCTGGCCTTCCAGTGGAAACTGTGCTGAGTGAATATTTGCACTAAGAATCACTTTTTGGACTCTGAAAGTGCATTTGACAGCGTTTCTGGCCTTCCAGTGGAAACTCTGTGTTGAGTGAATATCTGCACTAAGAATCACTTTTTGGACTCCGAAAGTGCATTTGAGAGCGTTTCTGGCCATCTAGTGGAAACTCTGTGTTGAGTAAATATCTCTCACTAAGAATCTCGTTTTGGACTCTGAAAGTGCATTTGAGGGCGTTTCTGGCCTTTTGTGGAAACTTTCTGTTGAGTGAATATCTGCACTAAGAATCATTTTTTTGGTTTGAGAAGTACATTTGAGAGCGTTTCTGGCCTTCAAGTGGAAACTCTGTGTTGAGTGAATATCTGCAGTAAGAATCACTGTTTTGGACTCTGAAAGTGCTTCTGAGAGCGTTTTGGTCTTCCAGTGAAAACTCTGTGTTGAGTGAATATCTGCACTAAGAATCACTGTTTTGGACTCTGAAAGTGCTTCTGAGAGCGTTTCTGGTATCCAGTGAAAACTCTGTGTTGAGTGAATATCTGCACTAAGAATCACCTTTTTGGACTCAGAAAGTTCATTTGAGAGCATTACTGTCCTTCCAGTGGAAACTCTGTGTTGACTGAATATCTGCACAAAGAATCAATTTTTGGACTCTGAAAATGCATTTGAGAGCGTTTCTGGCCTTCCAGTGGAAACTCTGTGTTGAGTGAATATCTGAACAAAGAATCACTTTTTTGCTCTCCGAATGTGCATTTGAGAGCGTTTCTGGCCTTCCAGTGGAAACTCTGTGTTGAGTGAATATCTCTCACTAAGAATCTCGTTTTTGGACTTGAAAGTGCATTTGAGAGCGTTTCTGGCCTTTTTGTGGAAACTTTCTGTTGAGTGAATATCTGCACTAACAATCGCTTTTTGGACTCTAAAGTGCATTTGAGAGCGTTTCTGGCCTTCCAGAGGAAAATCTGTGTTGAGTGAATATCTGCAGTAAGAATCACTTTTTTGCACTCTGAAAGTGCATTTGACAATGTTTCTGGCCTTCAAGTGTAAACTCTGTGTTGAGTGAATAACTGCGCTGAGAATCACGTTTTTGTACTCTGAAAGTGCATTTGAGAGCGTTTCTGGCCTTTTTGTGGAAACTTTCTGTTGAGTGAATGTCTGCACTAAGAATCACTTTTTTGGACCCAGAAAGTGCATTTGAGAGCGTTTCTGGCCTTTTTGTGGAAACTCTGTGTTGAGTGAATATCTGCAGTAAGAATCACTTTTTGGACCGTGAAAGTGCATTTGAGAGCGTTTCTGGCCTTCCAGTGGAAACTCTGTGTTGAGTGAATATCTGCAGTAAGAATCACTTTTTTGCACTCTGAAAGTGCATTTGACAGCGTTTCTGGCTATCTAGTGTAAACTCTGTGTTGAGTGATTAACTCCGCTGAGAATCACGTTTTTGTACTCTGAAAGTGCATTTGAGAGCGTTTCTGGCCTTTTTGTGGAAACTTTCTGTTGAGTGAATATTTGCACTAAGAATCACTTTTTGGAATCCGAAGTGCATTTGAGAGCGTTTCTGGCCTTCCAGTGGAAACTCTGTGTTGAGTGAATATTTGCACTAAGAATCACTTTTTTGGTCCCAGAAAGTGCATTTGAGAGCGTTTCTGGCCTTCCAGAGGAAACTCTGTGTTGAGTGAATATCTGCACTGAGAATCACTTTTGGACTCAAAGTGCATTTGAGAGTGTTTCTGGCCATCTAGTGGAAACTCTGTGTTGAGTAAATATCTCTCACTAAGAATCTCGTTTTTGGACTCTGAAAGTCCATTTGAGAGCGTTTCTGGCCTTTTTGTGGAAACTTTCTGTTGAGTGAATATTTGCACTAAGAATCACTTTTTGGAATCGAAGTGCATTTGAGAGCGTTTCTGGCCTTCCAGTGGAAACTCTGTGTTGAGTGAATATTTGCACTAAGAATCACTTTTTGGACCCAGAAAGTGCATTTGAGAGCGTTTCTGGCCTTCCAGAGGAAACTCTGTGTTGAGTGAATATCTGCACTAAGAATCATTTTTTTGGTCTCAGAAAGTGCATTTGAGAGCGTTTCTGGCCTTCAAGTGGAAACTCTGTGTTGAGTCAATATCTGCAGTAAGAATCATTGTTTTGGACTCTAAAAGTGCTTCTGAGAGCGTTTCTGGTCTTCCAGTGAAAACTCTGCGTTGAGTGAATATCTGCACTAAGAATCATTGTTTTGGACTCTGAAAATGCATTTGAGAGCGTTTCTGGCCTTCCAGTGGAAACTCTGTGTTGAGTGAATATCTGCACTGAGAATCAATTTTTTGGACTCTGAAAATGCATTTGAGAGCGTTTCTGGCCTTCCAGTGGAAACTCTGTGTTGAGTGAATATCTGCACTAAGAATCACTTTTTTGGACCCAGAAAGTGCATTTGAGAGCGTTTCTGGCCTTTTTGTGGAAACTCTGTGTTGAGTGAATATCTGCAGTAAGAATCACTTTTTTGCACTCTGAAAGTGCATTTGACAGCGTTTCTGGCTATCTAGTGTAAACTCTGTGTTGAGTGAATAACTGCGCTGAGAATCACGTTTTTGTACTCTGAAAGTGCATTTGAGAGCGTTTCTGGCCATCTAGTGGAAACTCTGTGTTGAGTAAATATCTCTCACTAAGAATCACTTTTTTGGACTCCTAAAGCGCATTTGAGAGCATTTCTGGCCTTCCAGTGGAAATTCTGTGTTGAGTGAATATCTGCACTAAGAATCACTTTTTTGGACTCTGAAAGTGCATTTGAGAGCGTTTCTGGCCTTCCAGTGAAAACTCTGTGTTGAGTGAATACCTGCACGAAGAATCATTTTTTTGGACTCTGAAAGTGCATTTGAGAGCGTTTCTGGCCTTCCAGTGGAAACTCTGTGTTGACTGAGTATCTGCACTAAGAATCACTGTTTTGGACTCTGAAAGTGCTTCTGAAAGAGTTTCTGGCCTTCTCCTGGAAACTCTGTGTTGAGCGAATATATGCTCTAAGTATCACTTTTTGGACTCTGAAAGTGCATTTGAGAGCGTTTCTGGCCTTCCAGTGAAAACTCTGTGTTGAGTGAATACCTGCACGAAGAATCATTTTGGACTCTGAAAGTGCATTTGAGAGCGTTTCTGGCCTTCCAGTGGAAACTCTGTGTTGAGTGAATATCTGCAGTAAGAATCACTTTTTTGCACTCTGAAAGTGCATTTGACAATGTTTCTGGCCTTCAAGTGTAAACTCTGTGTTGAGTGAATAACTGCGCTGAAAATCATGTTTTTGGACTCTGAAAGTGCATTTGAGAGCGTTTCTGGCCTTCCAGTGGAAACTTTCTGTTGAGTGAATGTCTGCACTAGGAATCACTATTTTGGTCTCACAAAGTGCATTTGAGAGCGTTTCTGGCCTTCCAGTGGAAACTCTGTGTTGAGTGAATATCTCTCACTAAGAATCTCGTTTTTGGACTCTGAAAGTGCATTTGAGAGCGTTTCTGGCCTTTTTGTGGAAACTTTCTGTTGAGTGAATATCTGCAGTAAGAATCATTTTTTTGGTCTCAGAAAGTGCATTTGAGAGCGTTTCTGGCCTTCCAGTGGAAACTCTGTGTTGAGTGAATATCTGCACTAAGAATCACTTTTTTGTACACCGAAAGTTCATTTGAGAGGGTTACTGGCCTACCAGTGGAAACTCTGTGTTGAGTGAATATCTGCACTAAGTATCACTTTTTTTGGACTCTGAAAATGCATTTGAGAGCGTTTCTGGCCTTTTTGTGGAAACTTTCTGTTGAGTGAATATCTGCACTAAGAATCACTGTTTTGGACTCAGAAAGTGCATTTGAGAGTGTTTCTGGCCTTCCAGTGGAAACTCTGTGTTGAGTGAATATCTGCACTAAGAATCATCTTTTTGTACACCGAAAGTGCATTTGAGAGCGTTTCTGGCCATCTAGTGGAAACTCTGTTTTGAGTAAATATCTCTCACTAAGAATCTCGTTTTTGGACTCTGAAAGTGCATTTGAGGGCGTTTCTGGCCTTTTTGTGGAAACTTTCTGTTGAGTGAATAGCTGCACTAAGAATCATTTTTTTGGTCTGAAAAATACATTTGAGAGCGTTTCTGGCCTTCAAGTGGAAACTCTGTGTTGAGTGAATATCTGCAGTAAGAATCACTGTTTTGGACTCTGAAAGTGCTTCTGAGAGCGTTTTTGGTCTTCCAGTGAAAACTCTGTGTTGAGTGAATATCTACACTAAGAATCACTGTTTTGGACTCTGAAAGTGCTTTGAGAGCGTTTCTGGTACCCAGTGAAAACTCTGTGTTGAGTGAATATCAGCACTAAGAATCACCTTTTGGACTCAGAAAGTTCATTTGAGAGCATTACTGTCCTTCCAGTGGAAACTCTGTGTTGAGTGAATATCTGCACAAAGAATCAATTTTTTGGACTCTGAAAATGCATTTGAGAGCGTTTCTGGCCTTCCAGTGGAAACTCTGTGTTGAGTGAATATCTGCACAAAGAATCACTTTTTGCTCTCCCGAATGTGCATTTGAGAGCGTTTCTGGCCTTCCAGTGGAAACTCTCTGTTGAGTGAATATCTGCACTATCAATCACTTAACTGGACTCTGAAAAATGCATTTGAGGGCGTTTCTGGCCTTTTTGTGGAAACTCTCTGTTGAGTGAATATCTGCACTAAGAATCACTTTTTTGGAAACCAAAAGTGCAATTGAGAACGTTTCTGGCTTTCCAGTGGAAACTCTGTGTTGAGTGAATATCTGCACTAAGTATGACTTTTTTGGACTCTCAAAGTGCATTTGAGAGCGTTTCTGGCCTTCCAGTGAAAACTCTGTGTTGAGTGAATATCTGCAGTAAGAATCACTTTTTTGGACTCTGAAAATGCATTTGAGAGCGTTTCTGGCCTTCCAGTGGAAACTCTGTGTTGAGTGAATATTTGCACTAAGAATCACTTTTTTGCTCTCCGCAAGTGCATTTGAGAGTTTTTCCGGATTTCCAGTGTAAACTCTCTGTTGAGTGAATATCTGCACTATCAATCACTTTTCTGGAGTCTGAAAAATGCATTTGAGGGCGTTTCTGGCCTTCCAGTGGAAACTTTCTGTTGAGTGAATGTCTGCACTAGGAATCACTATTTTGGTATCACAAAGTGTATTTGAGAGCGTTTCTGGCCTTCCAGTGGAAACTCTGTGTTGAGTGAATATCTCTCACTAAGAATCTCGTTTTTGGACTCTGAAAGTGCATTTGAGAGCGTTTCTGGCCTTTTTGTGGAAACTTTCTGTTGAGTGAATATCTGCACTAAGAATCACTGTTTTGGACTCTGAAAGTGCATTTGAGAGCGTTTCTGGTATCAGTGAAAACTCTGTGTTCAGTGAATATCTGCACCAAGAATCTCCTTTTGGACTCAGAAAGTTCATTTGAGAGCATTACTGTCCTTCCAGTGGAAACTCTGTGTTGAGTGAATATCTGCACTAAGAATCATTTTTGGTCTCAGAAAGTGCATTTGAGAGCGTTCCTGGCCTTCCAGTGGAAACTCTGTGTTGAGTGAATATCTGCACTAAGAATCACTTTTTTGTACTCCGAAAGTTCATTTGAGAGGGTTACTGGCCTACCAGTGGAAACTCTGTGTTGAGTGAATATCTGCACTAAGTATCACTTTTTTGGACTCTGAAAATGCATTTGAGAGCGTTTCTGGCCTTTTTGTGGAAACTTTCTGTTGAGTGAATATCTGCACTAAGAATCACTTTTTTGGACTCAGAAAGTGCATTTGAGAGCGTTTCTGGCCTTCCAGTGGAAACTGTGCTGAGTGAATATTTGCACTAAGAATCACTTTTTTGGACTCTGAAAGTGCATTTGACAGCGTTTCTGGCCTTCCAGTGGAAACTCTGTGTTGAGTGAATATCTGCACTAAGAATCACTTTTTTGGACTCCGAAAGTGCATTTGAGAGCGTTTCTGGCCATCTAGTGGAAACTCTGTGTTGAGTAAATATCTCTCACTAAGAATCTCGTTTTTGGACTCTGAAAGTGCATTTGAGGGCGTTTCTGGCCTTTTTGTGGAATCTTTCTGTTGAGTGAATATCTGCACTAAGAATCATTTTTTTGGTTTGAGAAAGTACATTTGAGAGCGTTTCTGGCCTTCAAGTGGAAACTCTGTGTTGAGTGAATATCTGCAGTAAGAATCACTGTTTTGGACTCTGAAAGTGCTTCTGAGAGCGTTTTTGGTCTTCCAGTGAAAACTCTGTGTTGAGTGAATATCTGCACTAAGAATCACTGTTTTGGACTCTGAAAGTGCTTCTGAGAGCGTTTCTGGTATCCAGTGAAAACTCTGTGTTGAGTGAATATCTGCACTAAGAATCACCTTTTTGGACTCAGAAAGTTCATTTGAGAGCATTACTGTCCTTCCAGTGGAAACTCTGTGTTGACTGAATATCTGCACAAAGAATCAATTTTTTGGACTCTGAAAATGCATTTGAGAGCGTTTCTGGCCTTCCAGTGGAAACTCTGTGTTGAGTGAATATCTGAACAAAGAATCACTTTTTTGCTCTCCGAATGTGCATTTGAGAGCGTTTCTGGCCTTCCAGTGGAAACTCTGTGTTGAGTGAATATCTCTCACTAAGAATCTCGTTTTTGGACTCTGAAAGTGCATTTGAGAGCGTTTCAGGCCTTTTTGTGGAAACTTTCTGTTGAGTGAATATCTGCACTAAGAATCACTGTTTTGGACTCTGAAAGTGCTTTTGAGAGCGTTTCTGGTATCCAGTGAAAACTCTGTGTTGAGTGAATATCTGCACCAAGAATCTCCTTTTTGGACTCAGAAAGTTCATTTGAGAGCATTACTGTCCTTCCAGTGGAAACTCTGTGTTGAGTGAATATCTGCACTAAGAATCATTTTTTTGGTCTCAGAAAGTGCATTTGAGAGCGTTCCTGGCCTTCCAGTGGAAACTCTGTGTTGAGTGAATATCTGCACTAAGAATCACTTTTTTTGTACTCAAAGTTCATTTGAGAGGGTTACTGGCCTACCAGTGGAAACTCTGTGTTGAGTGAATATCTGCACTAAGTATCACTTTTTTGGACTCTGAAAATGCATTTGAGAGCGTTTCTGGCCTTTTTGTGGAAACTTTCTGTTGAGTGAATATCTGCACTAAGAATCACTTTTTTGGACTCAGAAAGTGCATTTGAGATCGTTTCTGGCCTTCCAGTGGAAACTGTGTTGAGTGAATATTTGCACTAAGAATCACTTTTTGGACTCTGAAAGTGCATTTGACAGCGTTTCTGGCCTTCCAGTGGAAACTCTGTGTTGAGTGAATATCTGCACTAAGAATCACTTTTTTGGACTCCGAAAGTGCATTTGAGAGCGTTTCTGGCCATCTAGTGGAAACTCTGAGTTGAGTAAATATCTCACTAAGAATCTCGTTTTTGGACTCTGAAAGTGCATTTGAGGGCGTTTCTGGCCTTTTTGTGGAAACTTTCTGTTGAGTGAATATCTGCACTAAGAATCATTTTTTTGGTTTGAGAAAGTACATTTGAGAGCGTTTCTGGCCTTCAAGTGGAAACTCTGTGTTGAGTGAATATCTGCAGTAAGAATCACTGTTTTGGACTCTGAAAGTGCTTCTGAGAGCGTTTTTGGTCTTCCAGTGAAAACTCTGTGTTGAGTGAATATCTGCACTAAGAATCACTGTTTTGGACTCTGAAAGTGCTTCTGAGAGCGTTTCTGGTATCCAGTGAAAACTCTGTGTTGAGTGAATATCTGCACTAAGAATCACCTTTTGGACTCAGAAAGTTCATTTGAGAGCATTACTGTCCTTCCAGTGGAAACTCTGTGTTGAGTGAATATCTGCACAAAGAATCAATTTTTTGGACTCTGAAAATGCATTTGAGAGCGTTTCTGGCCTTCCAGTGGAAACTCTGTGTTGAGTGAATATCTGAACAAAGAATCACTTTTTGCTCTCGAATGTGCATTTGAGAGCGTTTCTGGCCTTCCAGTGGAAACTCTCTGTTGAGTGAATATCTGCACTATCAATCACTTTTTTGGACACTGAAAAATGCATTTGAGGGCGTTTCTGGCCTTTTTGTGGAAACTCTGTGTTGAGTGAATATCTGCACTAAGAATCACTTTTTTGGAAACCAAAAGTGCAATTGAGAACGTTTCTGGCTTTCCAGTGGAAACTCTGTGTTGACTGAATATCTGCACTGAGTATCATTTTTTTGCAGTCTGAAAGTGCATTTGAGAGCGTTTCTGGCCTACCAGTGAAAACTCTGTGTTGAGTGAATATCTGCACTAAGAATCACTTTTTTGGACCCAGAAAGTGCATTTGAGAGCGTTTCTGGCCTTTTTGTGGAACCTCTGTGTTGAGTGAATATCTGCACTAACAATCACTTTTTGGACTCTAAAGTGCATTTGAGAGCGTTTCTGACCTTCCAGAGGAAAATCTGTGTTGAGTGAATATCTGCAGTAAGAATCACTTTTTTGCACTCTGAAAGTGCATTTGAGAGCGTTTCAGGCCTTCGAGTGTAAACTCTGTGTTGGATGAATAACTGCTCTGAGAATCCCGTTTTTGGACTCTGAAAGTGCATTTGAGAGCGTTACTGGCCTTCCAGTGGAAACTCTGTGTTGAGTGAATATTTGCAGTAAGAATCACTTTTTTGGACTCTGAAAGTGCATTTGACAATGTTTCTGGCCTTCGAGTGTAAACTCTGTGTTGAGTGAATAACTGCGCTGAGAATCACGTTTTTGGACTCTGAAAGTGCATTTGAGAGCGTTTCTGGCCTTTTTGTGGAAACTTTCTGTTGAGTGAATGTCTGCACTAAGAATCACTATTTTGGTCTCACAAAGTGCATTTGAGAGCGTTTCTGGCCTTCCAGTGGAAACTCTGTGTTGAGTGAATATCTGCAGTAAGAATCACTTTTTTGGACTCTGAAAGTGCATTTGAGAGCGTTTCTGGCCTTCCAGTGGAAACTCTGTGTTGAGTGAATATCTGCAGTAAGAATCACCTTTTTGGACTCAGAAAGTTCATTTGACAGCGTTTCTGGCTATCTAGTGTAAACTCTGTGTTGAGTGAACAACTGCACTGAGAATCACGTTTTGTACTCTGAAAGTGCATTTGAGAGCGTTTCTGGCCTTTTTGTGGAAACTTTCTGTTGAGTGAATATCTGCAGTAAGAATCACTTTTTTGGACTCCGAAAGTGCATTTGAGAGCGTTTCTGGCCTACCAGTGGAAACTCTGTGTTGAGTGAATATCTGCGCTAAGAATCACTTTTTGGACTCTGAAAGTGCATTTGAGAGCGTTTCTGGCCTTCCAGTGGAAACTCTGTGTTGAGTGAATATCTGCAGTAAGAATCACCTTTTGGACTCAGAAAGTTCATTTGACAGCGTTTCTGGCTATCTAGTGTAAACTCTGTGTTGAGTGAACAACTGCACTGAGAATCACGTTTTTGTACTCTGAAAGTGCATTTGAGAGCGTTTCTGGCCTTTTTGTGAAACTTTCTGTTGAGTGAATATCTGCACTAAGAATCACTTTTTTGGACTCCGAAAGTGCATTTGATAGCGTTTCTGGCCTACCAGTGGAAACTCTGTGTTGAGTGAATATCTGCACTAAGAATCACTTTTTGTACTCCAAAGTTCATTTGAGAGGGTTACTGGCCTACCAGTGGAAACTCTGTGTTGAGTGAATATCTGCACTAAGTATCACTTTTTGGACTCTGAAAATGCATTTGAGAGCGTTTCTGGCCTTTTTGTGGAAACTTTCTGTTGAGTGAATATCTGCACTAAGAATCACTTTTTGGACTCAGAAAGTGCATTTGAGATCGTTTCTGGCCTTCCAGTGGAAACTGTGTTGAGTGAATATTTGCACTAAGAATCACTTTTTGGACTCTGAAAGTGCATTTGACAGCGTTTCTGGCCTTCCAGTGGAAACTCTGTGTTGAGTGAATATCTGCACTAAGAATCACTTTTTGGACTCCGAAAGTGCATTTGAGAGCGTTTCTGGCCATCTAGTGGAAACTCTGAGTTGAGTAAATATCTCTCACTAAGAATCTCGTTTTGGACTCTGAAAGTGCATTTGAGGGCGTTTCTGGCCTTTTTTTGTGGAAACTTTCTGTTGAGTGAATATCTGCACTAAGAATCATTTTTGGTTTGAGAAAGTACATTTGAGAGCGTTTCTGGCCTTCAAGTGGAAACTCTGTGTTGAGTGAATATCTGCAGTAAGAATCACTGTTTTGGACTCTGAAAGTGCTTCTGAGAGCGTTTTTGGTCTTCCAGTGAAAACTCTGTGTTGAGTGAATATCTGCACTAAGAATCACTGTTTTGGACTCTGAAAGTGCTTCTGAGAGCGTTTCTGGTATCCAGTGAAAACTCTGTGTTGAGTGAATATCTGCACTAAGAATCACCTTTTTGGACTCAGAAAGTTCATTTGAGAGCATTACTGTCCTTCCAGTGGAAACTCTGTGTTGAGTGAATATCTGCACAAAGAATCAATTTTTTGGACTCTGAAAATGCATTTGAGAGCGTTTCTGGCCTTCCAGTGGAAACTCTGTGTTGAGTGAATATCTGAACAAAGAATCACTTTTTTGCTCTCCGAATGTGCATTTGAGAGCGTTTCTGGCCTTCCAGTGGAAACTCTCTGTTGAGTGAATATCTGCACTATCAATCACTTTTTGGACACTGAAAATGCATTTGAGGGCGTTTCTGGCCTTTTTGTGGAAACTCTGTGTTGAGTGAATATCTGCACTAAGAATCACTTTTTTGGAAACCAAAAGTGCAATTGAGAACGTTTCTGGCTTTCCAGTGGAAACTCTGTGTTGACTGAATATCTGCACTGAGTATCATTTTTTTGCAGTCTGAAAGTGCATTTGAGAGCGTTTCTGGCCTACCAGTGAAAACTCTGTGTTGAGTGAATATCTGCACTAAGAATCACTTTTTTGGACCCAGAAAGTGCATTTGAGAGCGTTTCTGGCCTTTTTGTGGAACCTCTGTGTTGAGTGAATATCTGCACTAACAATCACTTTTTTGGAC
Source organism: Megalops atlanticus (assembly GCA_019176425.1). Classification (NCBI taxonomy): domain Eukaryota; kingdom Metazoa; phylum Chordata; class Actinopteri; order Elopiformes; family Megalopidae; genus Megalops; species Megalops atlanticus. The sequence goes on along the minus strand of JAFDVH010000103.1, from coordinate 2,095 downwards.
TCCTAAAGTGCATTTGAGAGCGTTTCTGACCTTCCAGAGGAAAATCTGTGTTGAGTGAATATCTGCAGTAAGAATCACTTTTTTGCACTCTGAAAGTGCATTTGAGAGCGTTTCAGGCCTTCGAGTGTAAACTCTGTGTTGGATGAATAACTGCTCTGAGAATCCCGTTTTTGGACTCTGAAAGTGCATTTGAGAGCGTTACTGGCCTTCCAGTGGAAACTCTGTGTTGAGTGAATATTTGCAGTAAGAATCACTTTTTTGGACTCTGAAAGTGCATTTGACAATGTTTCTGGCCTTCGAGTGTAAACTCTGTGTTGAGTGAATAACTGCGCTGAGAATCACGTTTTTGGACTCTGAAAGTGCATTTGAGAGCGTTTCTGGCCTTTTTGTGGAAACTTTCTGTTGAGTGAATGTCTGCACTAAGAATCACTATTTTGGTCTCACAAAGTGCATTTGAGAGCGTTTCTGGCCTTCCAGTGGAAACTCTGTGTTGAGTGAATATCTGCAGTAAGAATCACTTTTTTGGACTCTGAAAGTGCATTTGAGAGCGTTTCTGGCCTTCCAGTGGAAACTCTGTGTTGAGTGAATATCTGCAGTAAGAATCACCTTTTTGGACTCAGAAAGTTCATTTGACAGCGTTTCTGGCTATCTAGTGTAAACTCTGTGTTGAGTGAACAACTGCACTGAGAATCACGTTTTTGTACTCTGAAAGTGCATTTGAGAGCGTTTCTGACCTTTTGTGGAAACTTTCTGTTGAGTGAATATCTGCAGTAAGAATCACTTTTTGGACTCGAAAGTGCATTTGAGAGCGTTTCTGGCCTACCAGTGGAAACTCTGTGTTGAGTGAATATCTGCGCTAAGAATCACTTTTTGGACTCTGAAAGTGCATTTGAGAGCGTTTCTGGCCTTCCAGTGGAAACTCTGTGTTGAGTGAATATCTGCAGTAAGAATCACCTTTTGGACTCAGAAAGTTCATTTGACAGCGTTTCTGGCTATCTAGTGTAAACTCTGTGTTGAGTGAACAACTGCACTGAGAATCACGTTTTTTGTACTCTGAAAGTGCATTTGAGAGCGTTTCTGGCCTTTTTGTGGAAACTTTCTGTTGAGTGAATATCTGCACTAAGAATCACTTTTTGGACTCAGTGCATTTGATAGCGTTTCTGGCCTACCAGTGGAAACTCTGTGTTGAGTGAATATCTGCGCTAAGAATCACTTTTTGGACTATGAAAGTGCATTTGAGAGCGTTTCTGGCCTTCCAGTGGAAACTCTGTGTTGAGTGAATATCTGCAGTAAGAATCACTTTTTGGACCCAGAAAGTGCATTTGAGAGCGTTTCTGGCCTTTTTGGAAACTCTGTGTTGAGTGAATATCTGCACTAACAATCGCTTTTGGACTCCTAAAGTGCATTTGAGAGCGTTTCTGGCCTTCCAGAGGAAAATCTGTGTTGAGTGAATATCTGCAGTAAGAATCACTTTTGCACTCTGAAAGTGCATTTGACAATGTTTCTGGCCTTCGAGTGTAAACTCTGTGTTGAGTGAATAACTGCGCTGAGAATCACGTTTTTGTACTCTGAAAGTGCATTTGAGAGCGTTTCTGGCCTTTTTGTGGAAACTTTCGGTTGAGTGAATGTCTGCACTAAGAATCACTTTTTTGGACCCAGAAAGTGCATTTGAGAGCGTTTCTGGCCTTTTTGTGGAAACTCTGTGTTGAGTGAATATCTGCAGTAAGAATCACTTTTTTGGACCGTGAAAGTGCATTTGAGAGCGTTTCTGGCCTTCCAGTGGAAAATCTGTGTTGAGTGAATATCTGCAGTAAGAATCACTTTTTTGCACTCTGAAAGTGCATTTGACAATGTTTCTGGCCTTCGAGTGTAAACTCTGTGTTGAGTGAATAACTGCGCTGAGAATCACGTTTTGTACGCTGAAAGTGCATTTGAGAGCGTTTTCTGGCCTTTTTGTGGAAACTTTCTGTTGAGTGAATATCTGCACTAAGAATCACTTTTTTGGACTCCGAAAGTGCATTTGATAGCGTTTTTGGCCTACCAGTGGAAACTCTGTGTTGAGTGAATATCTGCGCTAAGAATCACTTTTTGGACT
>JAFDVH010000102.1:3593-23500 GCA_019176425.1 Megalops atlanticus | reverse complement strand
TCCACTGGAAGGCCAAAAACGCTCTCAAAGCACTTTCTGAGACCAAAATAGTTATTCTTAGTGCAGAAATTCACTCAACAGAAAGTTTCCACAAAAAAAGGCCAGAAACGCTGTCAAATGCACTTTCAGAGTCCAAAAAGTGATTCTTAGTGCAGATATTCACTCAACACAGTTTCCACTGGAAGGCCAGAAACACTCTCAAATGCACTTTCAGAGTCCAAAAAAGTGATTCTTTGTGCAGATACTCAGTGAACACATAGTTTACACTGGAACTCCAGTAACACTCTCAAATGAACTTTTAGAGTCCAAAAAAGTGATTCTTACTGCAGATATTCACTCAACACAGAGTTTCCACTGGTAGCCCAGAAACGCTGTAAAATGCACTTCGGAGTCAAAAAGTGATTCTTAGTGCAGATATTCACTCAACAGAAAGTTTCCACTAAAAGGCCAGAAACTCTCTCAAAGGCACTTTCAGAGTACAAAAAAGTGATTCTTACTGCAGATATTCACTCAACACACATTTTCCGCTGGAAGGCCAGAAACGCTCTCAGATGCACTTTAGGAGTCCAAAAAGGTGATTCTTACTGCAGATATTCACTCAACACAGAGATTCCACTGGAAGGCCAAAAACGCTCTCAAATGCACTTTCAGAGTCCAAAAAAGTGATTCTTAGAGGAGACATTCACTCAACGGAGAGTTTCCACTAAAAGGCCAGAAACGCTCTCAAATGCGCTTTAGGAGTCCAAAAAAGTGATTCTTAGTGAGAGATATTTACTCAACACAGAGTTTCCACTAGATGGCCAGAAACGCTCTCAAATGCACTTTAGGAGTCAAAAAAGTGATTCTTACTGCAGATATTCAGTCAACACAGAGTTTCACTGGAAGGCCAGAAACGCTCTCAAATGCACTTTCAGAGTCCAAAAAGTGATTCTAACTGCAGATATTCACTCAACACAGAGTTTCCACTGGAAGGCCAGAAACGCTCTCAAATGCACTTTCTGAGACAAAAAAAGTGATTCTTAGTGCAGATATTCACTCAAACAGAGTTTTACTGAAAGGCCAGAAACTCTCTCAGAAGCACTTCTGATTCCAAAACAGTGATTCTTAGTGCAGATATTCACTCAACACAGAGTTTCCACTGGAAGGCCAGAAACGCTCTCAAATGCACTTTCAGAGTCAAAAAATGATTCTTCGTGCAGGTATTCACTCAACACAGAGTTTTCACCGGAAGGCCAGAAACGCTCTCAAATGCACTTTAGGAGTCCAAAAAAGTGGTACTTAGTGCATATATTCGCTCAACAGAGAGTTTCCAGGAGAAGGCCAGAAACTCTCTCAGAAGCACTTTCAGAGTCCAAAACAGTGATTCTTAGTGCAGATATTCACTCAACACAGAGTTTCCACTGGAAGGCCAGAAACGCTCTCAAATGCACTTTCAGAGTCCAAAAAATGATTCTTCGTGCAGGTATTCACTCAACACAGAGTTTTCACTGGAAGGCCAGACACGCTCTCAAATGCACTTTCAGAGTCCAAAAAAGTGATTCTTAGTGCAGATATTCATTCAACACAGAGTTTTTAAGAGAAGGCCAGAAACTCTCTCAGAAGCACTTCTGAGTCCAAAACAGTGATTCTTAGTGCAGATATTTACTCAACACAGAGTTTCCACTGGAAGGCCAGAAACGCTCTCAAATGCACTTTCTGGGTCCAAAAAGTGATTCTTACTGCAGATATTCACTCAACAGAAAGTTTCCACAAAAAGGCCAGAAACGCTCTCAAATGCACTTTCAGAGTCCAAAAACGTGATTCTCAGCGCAGTTATTCACTCAACACAGAGTTTACACTCGATGGCCAGAAACGCTCTCAAATGCACTTTCGGAGTCCAAAAAAGTGATTCTCAGCGCAGTTATTCACTCAACACAGAGTTTACACTCGATGGCCAGAAACGCTCTCAAATGCACTTTCGGAGTCCAAAAGTGATTCTTACTGCAGATATTCACTCAACACAGAGATTCCACTGGAAGGCCAAAAACGCTCTCGAATGCACTTTCAGAGTCCAAAAAAGTGATTCTTAGAGCAGACATTCACTCAACGGAGAGTTTCCACTAAAAGACCAAAAACGCTGTCAAATGCACTTTCAGAGTGCAAAAATGTGATTCTTACTGCAGATATTCACTCAACACAGAATTTCCACTGGAAGGCCAGAAACGCTCTCAAATGCGCTTTAGGAGTCCAAAAAAGAGATTCTTTGTGCAGATACTCAGTGAACACATAGTTTACACTGGAACTCCAGTAACACTCTCAAATGAACTTTTAGAGTCCAAAAAAGTGATTCTTACTGCAGATATTCACTCAAAACAGAGTTTCCACTGGTAGCCCAGAAACGCTCTAAAATGCACTTTCGGAGTCAAAAAGGTGATTCTTACTGCAGATATTCACTCAACACAGAGATTCCACTGGAAGGCCAAAAACGCTCTCAAATGCACTTTCAGAGTCCAAAAAAGTGATTCTTAGTGCAGATATTCACTCAACAGAAAGTTTCCACTAAAAGGCCAGAAACTCTCTCAAAGGCACTTTCAGAGTACAAAAAGTGATTCTTACTGCAGATATTCACTCAACACAGATTTTCTGCTGGAAGGCCAGAAACGCTCTCAGATGCACTTTAGAGTCCAAAAGGTGATTCTTACTGCAGATATTCACTCAACACAGAGATTCCACTGGAAGGCCAAAAACGCTCTCAAATGCACTTTCAGAGTCCAAAAAGTGATTCTTAGAGGAGACATTCACTCAACGGAGAGTTTCCACTAAAAGGCCAGAAACGCTGTCAAATGCACTTTCAGAGTCCAAAAAGTGATTCTAACTGCAGATATTCACTCAACACAGAGTTTCCACTGGAAGGCCAGAAACGCTCTCAAATGCACTTTCTGAGACAAAAAAGTGATTCTTAGTGCAGATATTCACTCAAACAGAGTTTTTACTGGAAGGCCAGAAACTCTCTCAGAAGCACTTCTGATTCCAAAACAGTGATTCTTAGTGCAGATATTCACTCAACACAGAGTTTCCACTGGAAGGCCAGAAACGCTCTCAAATGCACTTTCAGAGTCCAAAAAATGATTCTTCGTGCAGGTATTCACTCAACACAGAGTTTTCACTGGAAGGCCAGAAACGCTCTCAAATGCACTTTAGGAGTCCAAAAAAGTGGTACTTAGTGCATATATTCGCTCAACACAGAGTTTCCAGGAGAAGGCCAGAAACTCTCTCAGAGGCACTTTCAGAGTCCAAAAAGTGATTCTTACTGCAGATATTCACTCAACACAGAGATTCCACTGGAAGGCCAAAAACGCTCTCGAATGCACTTTCAGAGTCCAAAAAAGTGATTCTTAGAGCAGACATTCACTCAACGGAGAGTTTCCACTAAAAGACCAAAAACGCTGTCAAATGCACTTTCAGAGTGCAAAAATGTGATTCTTACTGCAGATATTCACTCAACACAGAATTTCCACTGGAAGGTCAGAAACGCTCTCAAATGCGCTTCAGGAGTCCAAAAAAGAGATTCTTTGTGCAGATACTCAGTGAACACATAGTTTACACTGGAACTCCAGTAACACTCTCAAATGAACTTTTAGAGTCCAAAAAAGTGATTCTTACTGCAGATATTCACTCAACACAGAGTTTCCACTGGTAGCCCAGAAACGCTCTAAAATGCACTTTCGGAGTCAAAAAGTGATTCTTAGTGCAGATATTCACTCAACAGAAAGTTTCCACTAAAAGGCCAGAAACTCTCTCAAAGGCACTTTCAGAGTACAAAAAAGTGATTCTTACTGCAGATATTCACTCAACACAGATTTTCCGCTGGAAGGCCAGAAACGCTCTCAGATGCACTTTAGGAGTCCAAAAAGGTGATTCTTACTGCAGATATTCACTCAACACAGAGATTCCACTGGAAGGCCAAAAACGCTCTCAAATGCACTTTCAGAGTCCAAAAAAGTGATTCTTAGAGGAGACATTCACTCAACGGAGAGTTTCCACTAAAAGGCCATAAACGCTGTCAAATGCACTTTCAGAGTCCAAAAAAGTGATTCTAACTGCAGATATTCACTCAACACAGAGTTTCCACTGGAAGGCCAGAAACGCTCTCAAATGCACTTTCTGAGACAAAAAGTGATTCTTAGTGCAGATATTCACTCAAACAGAGTTTTTACTGGAAGGCCAGAAACTCTCTCAGAAGCACTTCTGATTCCAAAACAGTGATTCTTAGTGCAGATATTCACTCAACACAGAGTTTCCACTGGAAGGCCAGAAACGCTCTCAAATGACCTTTAAGAGTCCAAAAAAATGATTCTTCGTGCAGGTATTCACTCAACACAGAGTTTTCACTGGAAGGCCAGAAACGCATCAAATGCACTTTAGGAGTCCAAAAAAGTGGTACTTAGTGCATATATTCGCTCAACACAGAGTTTCCAGGAGAAGGCCAGAAACTCTCTCAGAAGCACTTTCGGAGTCCAAAACAGTGATTCTTAGTGCAGATATTCACTCAACACAGAGTTTCCACTGGAAGGCCAGAAACGCTCTCAAATGCACTTTCAGAGTCCAAAAAAATGATTCTTCGTGCAGGTATTCACTCAACACAGAGTTTCCACTGGAAGGCCAGAAACGCTCTCAAATGCACTTTCTGAGACCAAAAAAGTGATTCTTAGTGCAGATATTCGCTCAACACAGAGTTTTTAAGAGAAGTCCAGAAACTCTCTCAGAAGCACTTCTGAGTCCAAAACAGTGATTCTTAGTGCAGATATTCACTCAACACAGAGTTTCCACTGGAAGGCCAGAAACGCTCTCAAATGCACTTTCTGAGACCAAAAAGTGATTCTTAGTGCAGATATTCACTCAACACAGAGTTTTTAAGAGAAGGCCAGAAAATCTCTCAGAAGCACTTCTGATTCCAAAACAGTGATTCTTAGTGCAGATATTCACTCAACACAGAGTTTCAACTGGAAGGCCAGAAACGCTCTCAGATGCACTTTCAGAGTCCAAAAGAGTGATTCTTACTGCAGATATTCACTCAACACAGAGTTTCCACTGGAAAGCCAGAAACGCTCTCAAATGCATTTTCAGAGTCCAAAAAAGTGATTCTTACTGCAGATATTCACTCAACAAAGAGTTTCCACTGGAAGGCCAGTAACGCTCTCAAATGAACTTTCGGAGTCCAAAAACGTGATTCTTAGTGAGAGATATTTACTCAACACAGAGTTTCCACTAGATGGCCAGAAACACTCTCAAATGCACTTTCGGAGTCCAAAAAAGTGATTCTTACTGCAGATATTCACTCAACACAGAGTTTCCACAAAAAGGCCAGAAAATCTCTAAAATGCATTTTCAGAGTCCAAAAAAGTGATTCTTAGTGCAGATATACACTCAACACAGTTTCCAGGAGAAGGCCAGAAACTCTCTCAATGGCACTTTCGGAGTCCATAAAAGTGATTCTTAGTGCAGATATTCACTCAACAGAAAGTTTCCACAAAAAGGCCAGAAACGCTCTCAAATGCACTTTCAGAGTACAAAAACGTGATTCTCAGCGCAGTTATTCACTCAACACAGAGTTTACACTAGATAGCCAGAAACGCTGTCAAATGCACTTTCAGAGTGCAAAAAAGTGGTTCTTAGTGCAGATATTTACTCAACACAGAGTTTCCACTGGAAGGCCAGAAACGCTCTCAAATGCACTTTCTGGGTCCAAAAAGTGATTCTTACTGCAGATATTCACTCAACAGAAAGTTTCCACAAAAAGGCCAGAAACGCTCTCAAATGCACTTTCAGAGTCCAAAACGTGATTCTCAGCGCAGTTATTCACTCAACACAGAGTTTACGATGGCCAGAAACGCTCTCAAATGCACTTCGGAGTCCAAAAAGTGATTCTCAGCGCAGTTATTCACTCAACACAGAGTTTACACTCGATGGCCAGAAACGCTCTCAAATGCACTTTGGAGTCCAAAAGTGATTCTTACTGCAGATATTCACTCAACACAGAGATTCCACTGGAAGGCCAAAAACGCTCTCGAATGCACTTTCAGAGTCCAAAAAGTGATTCTTAGAGCAGACATTCACTCAACGGAGAGTTTCCACTAAAAGACCAAAACGCTGTCAAATGCACTTTCAGAGTGCAAAAATGTGATTCTTACTGCAGATATTCACTCAACACAGAATTTCCACTGGAAGGCCAGAAACGCTCTCAAATGCGCTTTAGGAGTCCAAAAAAGAGATTCTTTGTGCAGATACTCAGTGAACACATAGTTTACACTGGAACTCCAGTAACACTCTCAAATGAACTTTTAGAGTCCAAAAAGTGATTCTTACTGCAGATATTCACTCAAAACAGAGTTTCCACTGGTAGCCCAGAAACGCTCTAAAATGCACTTTCGGAGTCAAAAGGTGATTCTTACTGCAGATATTCACTCAACACAGAGATTCCACTGGAAGGCCAAAAACGCTCTCAAATGCACTTTCAGAGTCCAAAAAAGTGATTCTTAGTGCAGATATTCACTCAACAGAAAGTTTCCACTAAAAGGCCAGAAACTCTCTCAAAGGCACTTTCAGAGTACAAAAAAGTGATTCTTACTGCAGATATTCACTCAACACAGATTTTCTGCTGGAAGGCCAGAAACGCTCTCAGATGCACTTTAGGAGTCCAAAAAGGTGATTCTTACTGCAGATATTCACTCAACACAGAGATTCCACTGGAAGGCCAAAAACGCTCTCAAATGCACTTTCAGAGTCCAAAAAAGTGATTCTTAGAGGAGACATTCACTCAACGGAGAGTTTCCACTAAAAGGCCAGAAACGCTGTCAAATGCACTTTCAGAGTCCAAAAAAGTGATTCTAACTGCAGATATTCACTCAACACAGAGTTTCCACTGGAAGGCCAGAAACGCTCTCAAATGCACTTTCTGAGACAAAAAAAAGTGATTCTTAGTGCAGATATTCACTCAAACAGAGTTTTTACTGGAAGGCCAGAAACTCTCTCAGAAGCACTTCTGATTCCAAAACAGTGATTCTTAGTGCAGATATTCACTCAACACAGAGTTTCCACTGGAAGGCCAGAAACGCTCTCAAATGCACTTTCAGAGTCCAAAATGATTCTTCGTGCAGGTATTCACTCAACACAGAGTTTTCACTGGAAGGCCAGAAACGCTCTCAAATGCACTTTAGGAGTCCAAAAAAGTGGTACTTAGTGCATATATTCGCTCAACACAGAGTTTCCAGGAGAAGGCCAGAAACTCTCTCAGAGGCACTTTCAGAGTCCAAAAAAGTGATTCTTACTGCAGATATTCACTCAACACAGAGATTCCACTGGAAGGCCAAAAAACGCTCTCGAATGCACTTTCAGAGTCCAAAAAAGTGATTCTTAGAGCAGACATTCACTCAACGGAGAGTTTCCACTAAAAGACCAAAAACGCTGTCAAATGCACTTTCAGAGTGCAAAAATGTGATTCTTACTGCAGATATTCACTCAACACAGAATTTCCACTGGAAGGTCAGAAACGCTCTCAAATGCGCTTCAGGAGTCCAAAAAAGAGATTCTTTGTGCAGATACTCAGTGAACACATAGTTTACACTGGAACTCCAGTAACACTCTCAAATGAACTTTTAGAGTCCAAAAAGTGATTCTTACTGCAGATATTCACTCAACACAGAGTTTCCACTGGTAGCCCAGAAACGCTCTAAAATGCACTTTCGGAGTCAAAAAAGTGATTCTTAGTGCAGATATTCACTCAACAGAAAGTTTCCACTAAAAGGCCAGAAACTCTCTCAAAGGCACTTTCAGAGTACAAAAAAGTGATTCTTACTGCAGATATTCACTCAACACAGATTTTCCGCTGGAAGGCCAGAAACGCTCTCAGATGCACTTTAGGAGTCAAAAAAGGTGATTCTTACTGCAGATATTCACTCAACACAGAGATTCCACTGGAAGGCCAAAAACGCTCTCAAATGCACTTTCAGAGTCCAAAAAGTGATTCTTAGAGGAGACATTCACTCAACGGAGAGTTTCCACTAAAGGCCATAAACGCTGTCAAATGCACTTTCAGAGTCCAAAAAGTGATTCTAACTGCAGATATTCACTCAACACAGAGTTTCCACTGGAAGGCCAGAAACGCTCTCAAATGCACTTTCTGAGACAAAAAAAGTGATTCTTAGTGCAGATATTCACTCAAACAGAGTTTTTACTGGAAGGCCAGAAACTCTCTCAGAAGCACTTCTGATTCCAAAACAGTGATTCTTAGTGCAGATATTCACTCAACACAGAGTTTCCACTGGAAGGCCAGAAACGCTCTCAAATGACCTTTAAGAGTCCAAAAAATGATTCTTCGCAGGTATTCACTCAACACAGAGTTTTCACTGGAAGGCCAGAAACGCATCAAATGCACTTTAGAGTCCAAAAAGTGGTACTTAGTGCATATATTCGCTCAACACAGAGTTTCCAGGAGAAGGCCAGAAACTCTCTCAGAAGCACTTTCGGAGTCCAAAACAGTGATTCTTAGTGCAGATATTCACTCAACACAGAGTTTCACTGGAAGGCCAGAAACGCTCTCAAATGCACTTTCAGAGTCCAAAATGATTCTTCGTGCAGGTATTCACTCAACACAGAGTTTCACTGGAAGGCCAGAAACGCTCTCAAATGCACTTTCTGAGACCAAAAAAAGTGATTCTTAGTGCAGATATTCGCTCAACACAGAGTTTTTAAGAGAAGTCCAGAAACTCTCTCAGAAGCACTTCTGAGTCCAAAACAGTGATTCTTAGTGCAGATATTCACTCAACACAGAGTTTCCACTGGAAGGCCAGAAACGCTCTCAAATGCACTTTCTGAGACCAAAAAGTGATTCTTAGTGCAGATATTCACTCAACACAGAGTTTTTAAGAGAAGGCCAGAAAATCTCTCAGAAGCACTTGATTCCAAAACAGTGATTCTTAGTGCAGATATTCACTCAACACAGAGTTTCAACTGGAAGGCCAGAAACGCTCTCAGATGCACTTTCAGAGTCCAAAGAGTGATTCTTACTGCAGATATTCACTCAACACAGAGTTTCCACTGAAAGCCAGAAACGCTCTCAAATGCATTTTCAGAGTCCAAAAAGTGATTCTTACTGCAGATATTCACTCAACAAAGAGTTTCCACTGGAAGGCCAGTAACGCTCTCAAATGAACTTTTTGAGTCCAAAAACGTGATTCTTAGTGAGAGATATTTACTCAACACAGAGTTTCCACTAGATGGCCAGAAACACTCTCAAATGCACTTTCGGAGTCCAAAAAAGTGATTCTTACTGCAGATATTCACTCAACACAGAGTTTCCACAAAAAGGCCAGAAAATCTCTAAAATGCATTTTCAGAGTCCAAAAAAGTGATTCTTAGTGCAGATATACACTCAACACAGTTTCCAGGAGAAGGCCAGAAACTCTCTCAATGGCACTTTGGAGTCCATAAAAGTGATTCTTAGTGCAGATATTCACTCAACAGAAAGTTTCCACAAAAAGGCCAGAAACGCTCTCAAATGCACTTTCAGAGTACAAAAACGTGATTCTCAGCGCAGTTATTCACTCAACACAGAGTTTACACTAGATAGCCAGAAACGCTGTCAAATGCACTTTCAGAGTGCAAAAAAGTGGTTCTTAGTGCAGATATTCACTCAACACAGAGTTTCCACTGGAAGGCCAGAAACGCTCTCAAATGCACTTTCTGAGTCCAAAAAAGTGATTCTTACTGCAGATATTCACTGAACACAGAGTTTCCACAAAAAGGCCAGAAACGCTCTCAAATGCACTTTGAGAGTCTAAAAACGTGATTCTCAGCGCAGTTATTCACTCAACACAGAGTTTACACTCGAAGGCCAGAAACTTTGTCAAATGCACTTTCAGAATCCAAAAAAGTGATTCTTAGTGCAGATATTCACTCAACACAGAGTTTCCACTGGAAGGCCAGAAACGCTCTCAAATGCACTTTCTGATACCAAAATAGTGATTCTTAGTGCAGACATTCACTCAACAGAAAGTTTCCACAAAAATGCCAGAAACGCTCTCAGAAGCACTTTCAGTGCCAAAAACATGATTCTTCGTGCAGTTATTCACTCAACACAGAGTTTACACTCGACGGCCAGAAACATTGTCAAATGCACTTTCAGAGTGCAAAAAAGTGATTCTTACTGCAGATAATCACTCAACACAGAGTTTCCACTGGAAATCCAGAAACGCTCTCAAATGCATTTTCAGACTCCAAAAAAGTGATTCTTACTGCAGATATTCACTCAACACAGAGTTTTCACTGGAAGGCCAGAAACGCTCTCAAACTTTCAGAGTCCAAAAAGTGATAGTGCAGATATTCACTCAACACAGAGTTTCCACAAAAAGGCCAGAAACGCCCTCAAATGCATTTTTCAGAGTCCAGAAAAGTGATTCTTGGTGCAGATATTCACTCAACAGAGAGTTTACACTGGAAGGCCAGAAACGCTCTCAAATGCACTTTTGGAGAGCAAAAAAGTGATTCTTTGTGCAGATATTCACTCAACACAGAGTTTCCACTGGAAGGCCAGAAACGCTCTCAAATGCATTTTCAGAGTGCAAAAAATTGATTCTTCGTGCAGATATTCACTCAACACAGAGTTTCCACTGGAAGGCCAGAAACGCCCTCAAATGCATTTTCAGAGTCCAAAAAATTGATTCTTCGTGTAGATATTCACTCAACACAGAGTTTTCACTGGAAGACCAGAAACGCTCTCTGAAGCACTTTCAGAGTCTAAAACAGTGATTCTTAGTGCAGATATTCACTCAACACAGAGTTTTCACTGGAAGACCAGAAACGCTCTCAGAAGCACTTTTAGAGTCCAAAACAGTGATTCTTACTGCAGATAGTCACCAACACAGAGTTTCCACTTGAAGGCCAGAAACGCCTCAAATGGACTTTCAGAGTCCAAAAACGAGATTCTTAGTGAGAGATATTTACTCAACAGAATGTTTCCACAAAAAGGCCAGAAACGCTCTCAAATGCACTTTCAGAGTCGAAAAAAGTGATTCTTACTGCAGATATTCACTCAACAGAATGTTTCACAAAAGGCCAGAAACGCTCTCAAATGCACTTTCTGGGTGCAAAAAGTGATTTTTAGTGCAGACATTCACTCAACACAGAGTTTCCACTGGAAGGCCAGAGACGCTCTCAAATGCACTTTCTGGGTCCAAAAAAGTGATTTTTAGTGCAGACATTCACTCAACACAGAGTTTCCACAAAAAGGCCAGAAACGCTCTCAAATGCACTTTCTGGGTCCAAAAAAGTGATTTTTAGTGCAGACATTCACTAAACACAGAGTTTCCACTGAAGGCCAGAAACGCTCTCAAATGCACTTTCTGTGTCCAAAAGTGATTCTTAGTGCAGATATTCACTCAACACAGAGTTTCCACTGCAAGGCCAGTAACGCTCTCAAATACACTTTAGAGTCCAAAATAGTGATTCTTAGTGCAGATATTCACTCAACACAGAGTTTCCACAAAAAGGCCAGAAACTCTCTCAAAGGCATTTTCAGAGTACAAAAACGTGATTCTTACTGCAGATATTCACTCAACACAGATTTTCCACTGGAAGGCCAGAAACGCTCTCAAATGCACTTTCAGAGTACAAAAACGTGATACTCAGCAATTATTCACTCAACACAGAGTTTACACTAGATAGCCAGAAACGCTGTCGAATACACTTTCAGAGTGCAAAAAGTGATTCTTACTGCAGATATTCACTCAACACAGAGTTTCCACTGGAAGGCCAGAAACGCTCTCAATGCACTTTCAGAGTCCAAAAGGTGATTCTTAGTGCAGACATTCACTCAACACAGAGTTTTTAAGAGAAGGCCAGAAAACTCTCTCAGAAGCACTTCTGAGTCCAAAACAGTGATTCTTAGTGCAGATATTCACTCAACACAGAGTTTCCACTGGTAGGCCAGTAACCTCTCAAATGAACTTGAGTACAAAAAGTGATTCTTAGTGCATATATTCACTCAACACAGTGTCCACTGGAAGGCCAGAAACACTCTCAAATGCACTTTCAGAGTCCAAAAGTGATTCTTACTGCAGATATTCACTCAACAGAAAGTTTCCACAAAAGGCCAGAAACGCCTCAAATGCACTTTCAGAGTCCAAAAACGTGATTCTCAGCACAGTTATTCACTCAACACAGAGCTTACACTTGATGGCCAGAAACGCTCTCAAATGCACTTTCGGAGTCCAAAAAGTGATTCTTAGTGCAGATATTCACTCAACACAGAGTTTCCACTGGAAGGCCAGAAACGCTTCTCAATTGCACTTTAGGAGTCCAAAAAGTGATTCTACTGCAGATATTCACTCAACACAGAGTTTCCACTGAAGGCCAGAAATGCTCTCAAATGAACTTTCGGAGTCCAAAAAGTGATTCTTAGTGCAGATATTAACTTAACACAGAGTTTCCACTGATAGGCCAGAAACGCTCAAATGCACTTTCAGTGTACAAAAACGTGATTCTCAGCGCAGTTATTCACTCAACACAGATTTTCCACTGGAAGGCCAGAAACGCCTCAAATGCACTTTCAAAGTCCAAAAAGTGATTCTTAGTGCAGATATTCACTCAACACATAGTTTCCAGGAGAAGGCCAGAAACGCTCTCAAATGCACTGAGCCCAAAAAAAGTGATTCTTAGTGCAGATATTCACTCAACAAAAATTTTCCACAAAAAGGCCAGAAACGCCTTCAAATGCACTTTCAGAGTACAACAACGTGATTCTCAGCGCAGATATGCACTCAAACACAGAGTTTCCACTGGAAGGCCAGAAACGCTTCAAATGCACTTTTGGAGTCCAAAAAGTGATTCTTAGTGCAGATTTTCACCAGAAGAGAGTTTCCACAAAAAGGCCAGAAACGCCTCAAATGCATTTTCAGAGTCCAAAAAGTGATTGTTAGTGCATTATTCATTAAACACAGAGTTTACACTGGAAGACCAGTAACGCCTCCAAATGAACTTTCGGAGTCCAAAAAGTGATTCTTAGTGCAGTTATTCACTCAACACAGAGTTTCCACTAGATGGCCAGAAACGCCTCAATGCACTTTCGGAGTCCAAAAAAGTGATTCTTACCGCAGATATTCACTCAACACAGAGTTTCCACTGGAAGGCCAGAAACGCTCTCAAATGCACTTCGAGTCCAAAAAAGTGATACCTACTGCAGATATTCACTAAACACAGAGTTTCCACTGGAAAGCCAAAAACACTCTCAAATGCACTTTCAGAGTCCAAAAAAGTGATACCTACTGCAGATATTCACTCAACACAGAGTTTCCACTGGAAGTCCAGTCACGCTCTCAAATGAACTGGAGTCCAAAAAGTGATTCTTACTGCAGATATTCACTCAACACAGAGTTTCCACTGGAAGGCCAGAAATCCTCTCAAATGAACTTTCGGAGTCCAAAAAGTGATTCTAGTGCAGATATTCACTCAACACAGAGATTCCACTGATAGGCCAGAAACGCTCTCAAATGCACTTTCAGAGTACAAAAACGTGATTCTCAGCGCAGTTATTCACTCAACACAGATTTTCCACTGGAAGGCCAGAAACTCCTCAAATGCACTTTAGGAGTCCAAAAAGTGATTCTTAGTGAGAGATATTTACTCAACACAGAGTTTCCACTAGATGGCCAGAAACGCTCTCAAATGCACTTTCAGAGTCCAAAAAGTGATTCTTACTGCAGATATTCACTCAACACAGAGTTTCCACTGGAAGGCCAGAAACGCTTCTCAAATGCACTTTAGAGTCCAAAAAGTGATTCTTAGAGAGAGATATTTACTCAACACAGAGTTTCCACTAGATGGCCAGAAACGCTTCAAATGCACTTTCAGAGTCCAAAAGTGATTCTTACTGCAGATATTCACTAACACAGAGTTTCCACTGGAAGGCCAGAAACGCTCAAATGCACTTTAGAGTCCAAAAAGTGATTCTTAGAGAGAGATATTTACTCAACACAGAGTTTCCACTAGATGGCCAGAAACGCCTCAAATGCACTTTCAGAGTCCAAAAAGTGATTCTTACTGCAGATATTCACTCAACACAGAGTTTCCACTGGAAGGCCAGAAACGCTTCTAAATGCACTTTAGAGTCCAAAAAGTGATTCTTAGAGAGAGATATTTACTCAACACAGAGTTTCCACTAGATGGCCAGAAACGCTCTCAAATGCACTTTCAGAGTCCAAAAGTGATTCTTACTGCAGATATTCACTCAACACAGAGTTTCCACTGGAAGGCCAGAAACGCTCTCAAATGCACTTTAGAGTCCAAAAAGTGATTCTTAGTGAGAGATATTTACTCAACACAGAGTTTCCACTAGATGGCCAGAAACGCCTCAAATGCACTTTCGGAGTCCAAAAAGTGATTCTTACTGCAGATATTCACTAAACACAGAGTTTCCACTGAAAGCCAGAAACACTCTCAAATGCACTTTCAGAGTCCAAAAAGTGATTCTACTGCAGATATTCACTCAACACAGAGTTTCCACTGGAAGTCCAGTCACGCTCTCAAATGAACTTCGGAGTCCAAAAAGTGATTCTTACTGCAGATATTCACTCAACACAGAGTTTCCACTGAAGGCCAGAAATCCTCTCAAATGAAACTGGAGTCCAAAAAGTGATTCTTAGTGCAGATATTCACCAACACAGAGATTCCACTGATAGGCCAGAAACGATCTCAAATGCACTTTCAGAGTACAAAAACGTGATTCTCAGCGCAGTTATTCACTCAACACAGATTTTCCACTGGAAGGCCAGAAACGCTCTCAAATGCACTTTAGAGTCCAAAAAGTGATTCTTAGTGAGAGATATTTACTCAACACAGAGTTTCCACTAGATGGCCAGAAACTTTCTCAAATGCACTTTCAGAGTCCAAAAAGTGATTCTTACTGCAGATATTCACTCAACACAGAGTTTCACTGAAGGCCAGAAACGCTCTCAAATGCACTTTTAGAGTCCAAAAAGTGATTCTTAGAGAGAGATATTTACTCAACACAGAGTTTCCACTAGATGGCCAGAAACGCTCTCAAATGCACTTTCAGAGTCCAAAAAGTGATTCTTACTGCAGATATTCACTCAACACAGAGTTTCCACTGAAGGCCAGAAACGCCTCAAATGCACTTTAGGAGTCCAAAAAGTGATTCTTAGAGAGAGATATTTACTCAACACAGAGTTTCCACTAGATGGCCAGAAACGCTCAAATGCACTTTCAGAGTCCAAAAAGTGATTCTTACTGCAGATATTCACTCAACACAGAGTTTCCACTGGAAGGCCAGAAACGCTTTAAATGCACTTTAGAGTCCAAAAAAGTGATTCTAGAGAGAGATATTTACTCAACACAGAGTTTCACTAGATGGCCAGAAACGCTCTCAAATGCACTTTCGAGTCCAAAAAGTGATTCTTACTGCAGATATTCACTCAACACAGAGTTTCCACTGAAGGCCAGAAACGCTCTCAAATGCACTTTAGGAGTCCAAAAAGTGATTCTAGTGAGAGATATTTACTCAACACAGAGTTTCCACTAGATGGCCAGAAACGCCCTCAAATGCACTTTCGGAGTCCAAAAAGTGATTCTTACTGCAGATATTCACTAAACACAGAGTTTCCACTGGAAAGCCAGAAACACTCTCAAATGCACTTTCAGAGTCCAAAAAGTGATACCTACTGCAGATATTCACTCAAAACAGATTTTCCACTGGAAGTCCAGTAACGCTCTCAAATGAACTGGAGTCCAAAAAGTGATTGTTAGTGCAGATATTCTCTCAACACAGAGTTTTCACTGGAAGGCCAGAAACGCTCTCAAATGCACTTTAGGAGTCCAAAAGTGATTCTTACTGCAGATATTCACTCAACACAGAGTTTCCACTGAAGGCCAGAAATGCTCTCAAATGAACTTTCAGAGTCCAAAAAGATTATAACTGCAGATATTCACTCAACACAGAGTTTCCACTGAAGGCCAAAAACGCTCTCAATGCACTTTCTGAGACCAAAATAGTGATTCTTAGTGCAGACATTCACTAACAGAAAGTTTCCACAAAAAGGCCAGAAACGCTCTCAAATGCACTTTCAGAGTCCAAAAAGTGATTCTAGTGCAGATATTCACTCAACACAGTTTCCACAAAAAGGCCAGAAACACTCAAATGCACTTTAGAGTCAAAAAGTGATTCTAACTGCAGATATTCACTCAACACAGAGTTTCCACTGAAGGCCAAAAACGCTCTCAATGCACTTCTGAGACCAAAATAGTGATTCTTAGTGCAGACATTCACTTAACAGAAAGTTTCCACAAAAAGGCCAGAAACGCTTCTCAAATGCACTTCCAGAGTCCAAAAAGTGATTCTTAGTGCAGATATTCACTCAACACAGTTTCCACAAAAGGCCAGAAACACTCTCAAATGCACTTTCAGAGTCCAAAAAGTGATTCTTGTGCAGATACTCAGTCAACACAGAGTTTACACTGAAGTCCAGTAACACCTCAAATGAACTTTCAGAGTCCAAAACGTGATTCTTACTGCAGATATTCACTCAACACAGAGTTTCCACTGGTAGCCCAGAAACGCTCTCAAATGCACTTTGGAGTCAAAAAAGTGATTCTTAGTACAGATATTCACTCAACAGAAAGTTTCCACAAAAAGGCCAGAAACTCTCTCAAAGGCACTTTCAGAGTACAAAAAGTGATTCTTAGTGCAGATATTCACTCAACACAGAGTTTCGCTGGAAGGCCAGAAACGCTCTCAGATGCACTTTAGAGTCCAAAAAGTGATTGTTAGTGCAGATATTCACTCAACACAGAGTTTCCACTGAAGACCAGAAACGCTCTCAAATACACTTTCTGTGTCCAAAACTGATTCTTACTGCAGATATTCACTCAACAGAAAGTTTCCACAAAAAGGCCAGAAAACTCTCAAATGCACTTTCAGAGTCCAAAACGTGATTCTCAGCGCAGTTATTCACTCAACACAGAGTTTACACTCTATGGCCAGAAACACTCTGAAATGCACTGGGAGTCCAAAAAGTGATTCTTACTGCAGATATTCATTAACACAGAGATTCCACTGGAAGGCCAAAAACGCTCTCAAATGCACTTTCAGAGTCCAAAAAGTGATCTACTGCAGATATTCACTCAACACAGAATTTCACTGAAGGCCAGAAACGCTCTCAAATGCGCTTTAGAGTCCAAAAAGTGATTCTTAGTGAGAGATATTTACTCAACACAGAGGTTCCACTAGATGGCCAGAAACGCTCTCAAATGCACTTTAGGAGTCCAAAAAGTGATTCTTACTGCAGATATTCAGTCAACACAGAGTTTCCACTGGAAGGCCAGAAACGCTCTCAAATGAACTTTCAGAGTCCAAAAAGTGATTCTAACTGCAGATATTCACCAACACAGAGTTTCCACTGAAGGCCAGAAACCTCTCAAATGCACTTCTGAGACCAAAAAGTGATTCTTAGTGCAGATATTCACTCAACACAGAGTTTTTAAGAGAAGGCCAGAAACTCTTTTCAGAAGCACTTCTGATTCCAAAACATTGATTTTTACTGCAGATATTCACCAACACAGAGTTTCCAGTAGAAGGCCAGAAATGCTCTCAAATGCACTTTCAGAGTACAAAAACGTGATTCTTACTGCAGATATTCACCAACACAGAGTTTACACTGAAATCCAGAAACGCTTCAAATGCACTTTCAGAGTGCAAAAAGTGATTCTTACTGCAGATATTCACTCAACACAGAATTTTCACTGAAGGCCAGAAACGCCTCAAACTTTCAGAGTCCAAAAAGTGATTCTTACTGCAGATATTCACTCAACACAGAGTTTCACAAAAAGGCCAGAAACGTTCTCAAATGCACTTTCAGAGTCCAAAATGATTCTTCGTGCAGGTATTCACTCAACACAGAGTTTTCAAGGGCCAGAAACGCTATTAAATGCACTTTCAGAGTCCAAAAAGTGATACTTAGTGCATATATTCGCCAACACAGAGTTTCCAGAAGAAGGCCAGAAACTCTCTCAGAAGCACTTTCAGAGTCCAAAACAGTGATTCTTAGTGCAGATATTCACTCAACACAGAGTTTCCACTGCAGGCCAGCAACCCTCTCAAATGAACTTTCGGAGTCCAAAAAGTGATTCTTAGTGCAGATATTCACTCAACACAGAGTTTCCACTGGAAGGCCAGAAATGCTCTCAAATGCACTTTCAGAGTACAAAAATTGATTCTCAGCGCAAATATTCACTCAATACAGAGTTTCCACTAGATAGCCAGAACGCTGTCAAATGCACTTTCAGAGTGCAAAAAAAGTGATTCTTACTGCAGATATTCACTCAACACAGAGTTTCCTGGGGAAGGCCAGAAACGCTCTCAATGCACTTTCTGAGACCAAAATAGTGATTCTTAGTGCAGACATTAACTCAACACAGAGTTTTTAAGAGAAGGCCAGAAACTCTCTCAGAAGCACTTCTGAGTCCAAAACAGTGATTCTTAGCGCAGATATTCACTCAACACAGAGTTTCCACTGAAAGCCAGAAACGCCTCAAATGCATTTTCAGAGTCCAAATAAGTGATTCTTACTGCAGATATTCTCTCAACACAGAGTTTCCACTGGAAGGCCAGTAACGCTCTTAAATGCACTTTCAGAGTCCAAAACGGATTCTCAGCGCAGTTATTCATCCAACACAAAGTTTACACTAGAAGGCCAGAAACATTGTCAAATGCACTTTCAGAGTGCAAAAAGAGATTCTTACTGCAGATATTCACTAACACAGAATTTCCACTGAAGGCCAGAAACGCTCTCAAATGCGCTTTAGAGTCCAAAAAGTGATTCTTAGTGAGAGATATTTACTCAACACAGAGTTTCCACTAGATGGCCAGAAATAATTTCAAATGCACTTTAGAGTCCAAAAAGTGATACTTAGTGCATATATTCGCTCAACACAGAGTTTCCAGGAGAAGGCCAGAAACTCTCTCAGAAGCACTTTCAGAGTCCAAAACAGTGATTCTTAGTGCAGATATTCACTCAACACAGAGTTTCCACTGCTAGGCCAGCAACCCTCTCAAATGAACTTTCGAGTACAAAAAGTGATTCTTAGCGCAGATATTCACTCAACACAGAGTTTCCACTGAAGGCCAGAAACGCTCTCAAATGCACTTTCAGAGTCCAAAACAGTGATTCTTACTGCAGATATTCACTCAACACAGAGTTTCCACTGGAATCCAGAAACGCTCTCAAATGCATTTTCAGAGTCCAAAACGTGATTCTTACTGCAGATATTCACTCAACACAGAATTTTCACTGGTAGCCCAGAAACGCTCTCAAACTTTCAGAGTCCAAAAAGTGATAGTGCAGATATTCACCAACACAGAGTTTCCACAAAAAGGCCAGAAACGCCTCAAATGCATTTTTCAGAGTCCAGAAAAGTGATTGATAGTGCAGATATTCACTCAACAGAGAGTTTACACTGAAGGCCAGAACGCCCAAATGCACTTTTGGAGAGCAAAGTGATTCTTTGTGCAGATATTCACTCAACACAGAGTTTCCACTGGAAGGCTAGAAACGCTCTCAAATGCATTTTCAGAGTCCAAAAATTGATTCTTCGTGGCAGATATTCACTCAACACAGAGTTTCCACTGAAGTCCAGAAACGCCTCAAATGCATTTTCAGAGTCCAAAAATTGATTCTTCAGTGGCAGATATTCACTCAACACAGAGTTTTCACTGAAGACCAGAAACGCTTTCAGAGTCTAAAAACAGTGATTCTTAGTGCAAATATTCACTCAACACAAGGAGTTTCCACTGAAGGCCAGAACGCCTCTCAAATGCACTCTTCGGAGTCCAAAGTGATTCTAGTGCAAATATTCACCAAGAA
>JAFDVH010000101.1:0-23245 GCA_019176425.1 Megalops atlanticus | reverse complement strand
TCTGGGGTAGTCAAAAACAGAAAGGGCAACTTGGGGGAAGCGCCAAAAGACAAAGGGAGGAGTGAGCCCTGTTGGGACTCCCTGCGTTGTCCCGCCTTTTTCTTCTCTTTTGTTTGTTTGTTTGTTTGTTTGTTTGTTTGTTTGTGTGTGTGCGCAATTGTGGAAGCTGTGAAAGCGTTGTGCTGTATGTAACTGTAATTGTTGCGGCGCTTTGTAACGTATGGCATTGCTTTGTGTCCTCGTGTCATGTGATGTGGTTTGTGCTTGGAAGACAAAGGGCTGGAACGTCTTGCATTTTTTCTCCTTCAGAAAGGCCAAGGGAGGCTGTCGGAGAGCAGGAGGAGCGAGCGAGCGGGAGGAGCAGCTTCTCCCGGGGGATAGGCGAAGCCTTACCGGATGTTGACGGAGCCGCTTGCACCCGGACGCCTCCTCCTCCCCCGGCAGGCGGCCTACCCACCCCGAGCGCAAGTCGGGTGCCGGGCGCCAGGGCCGGGCGGCGGAGGGCCAGGCAGGCTATCCGCTCTGGTTTCTCTTCATCACGCATAAATCTTTCGCCTTTACTAAAGATTTCCGTGGAGAGGAACACAGGTGAGCCTGTGCTATTTTTGGAGTCCCTGCCTTTAAGGCAGGGCGATTTGACCCGTTGCAAAAAAAAAGACCCAGCTGTGCGTGTAGTCGGGCGGAGTTATGCAAACACGAAGGGCTGTCCGAACGGAGTGCCCTGTGCTTGAAGTTTGCGGCCGGCTTAAGGCGGCCCCTAGGGGTAGCGGTTTGTGGTTATCGCCGCCTTTTGGCTAAGATCAAGTAGTATCTGTTCTTATCAGTTTAATATCTGATACGCCCCATCGGGGGACCTTATATTAAACGGATTTTTGGGCCAGGGAGTCGGAAGAGGGGCTCGCCCCGTCCGCCCAAGCAAGCATCGACCCGGTATTGCAGTGCATCCGGGACCGTGCGCCTCCTCCTCTGGGGTAGTCAAAAACAGAAAGGGCAACTTGGGGGAAGCGCCAAAAGACAAAGGGAGGAGTGAGCCCTGTTGGGACTCCCTGCGTTGTCCCGCCTTTTTTTTTTTTTTTTTTGTTTGTTTGTTTGTTTGTTTGTTTGTTTGTGTGTGTGCGCAATTGTGGAAGCTGTGAAAGCGTTGTGCTGTATGTAACTGTAATTGTTGCGGCGTTTGTAACGTATGGCATTGCTTTGTGTCCTCGTGTCATGTGATGTGGTTTGTGCTTGAAGACAAAGGGCTGGAACGCTTGCATTTTTTTCTCCTTCAGAAAGGCCAAGGGAGGCTGTCGGAGAGCAGGAGGAGCGAGCGAGCGGGAGGAGCAGCTTCTCCCGGGGGATAGGCGAAGCCTTACCGGATGTTGACGGAGCCGTTTGCACCCGGACGCTCCTCCTCCCCCCCCGGCAGGCGGCCTACCCACCCCGAGCGTGCAAGTCGGTGCCGGCGCCAGGGCCGGGCGCGGGAGGGCCAGGCAGGCTATCCGCTCTGGTTTCTCATCACGCACAAATCTTTCGCCTTTACTAAAGATTTCCGTGGAGAGGAACACAGGTGAGCCTGTGCTATTTTTGGAGTCCCTGCCTTTAAGGCAGGGCGATTTGAAAAAAAACCTGTTGCAAAAAAGACCCAGCTGTGCGTGTAGTCGGGCGGAGTTATGCAAACACGAAGGGCTGTCCGAACGGAGTGCCCTGTGCTTGAAGTTTGCGGCCGGGCTTAAGGCGGCCCCTAGGGGGTAGCGGTTTGTGGTTATCGCCGCCCTTTTGGCTAAGATCAAGTGTAGTATCTGTTCTTATCAGTTTAATATCTGATACGCCCCCATCGGGGGACCTTATATTAAACGGATTTTTGGGCCAGGGAGTCGGAAGAGGGGCTCGCCCCCTCCGCTCCAAGCATCGACCCGGTATTGCAGTGCATCCGGGACCGTGCGCCCTCTCTCTGGGGTAGTCAAAAACAGAAAGGGCAACTTGGGGGGAAGCGCCAAAAGACAAAGGGAGGAGTGAGCCCCCTGTTGGGACTCCCTGCGTTGTCCCGCCTTTTTTCTTCTCTTTCTTTGTTTGTTTGTTTGTTTGTTTGTTTGTTTGTGTGTGTGCGCAATTGTGGAAGCTGTGAAAGCGTTGTGCTGTATGTAACTGTAATTGTTGCGGCGTTTGTAACGTATGGCATTGCTTTGTGTCCTCGTGTCATGTGATGTGGTTTGTGCTTGGAAGACAAAGGGCTGGAACGTCTTGCATTTTTTCTCCTTCAGAAAGGCCAAGGAGGCTGTCGGAGAGCAGGAGGAGCGAGCGAGCGGGAGGAGCAGCCTCCGGGGATAGGCGAAGCCTTACCGGATGTTGACGGAGCCGCTTGCACCCGGACGCTCCTCCTCCCCCGGCAGGCGGCCTACCCACCCCGAGCGTGCAAGTCGGGTGTGCCGGCGCCAGGGCCGGCGGCGGGAGGGCCAGGCAGGCTATCCGCTCTGGTTTCTCTTCATCACGCATAAATCTTTCGCCTTTACTAAAGATTTCCGTGGAGAGGAACACAGGTGAGCCTGTGCTATTTTTGGAGTCCCTGCCTTTAAGGCAGGGCGATTTGACCTGTTGCAAAAAAAAAGACCCAGCTGTGCGTGTAGTCGGGCGGAGTTATGCAAACACGAAGGGCTGTCCGAACGGAGTGCCCCGTGCTTGAAGTTTGCGGCCGGCTTAAGGCGGCCCCTAGGGGGTAGCGGTTTGTGGTTATCGCCGCCTTTTGGCTAAGATCAAGTGTAGTATCTGTTCTTATCAGTTTAATATCTGATACGCCCCCATCGGGGGACCTTATATTAAACGGATTTTTGGGCCAGGGAGTCGGAAGAGGGGCTCGCCTCCGTCCGCTCCAAGCATCGACCCGGTATTGCAGTGCATCCGGGACCGTGCGCCCTCCTCTGGGGTAGTCAAAAACAGAAAGGGCAACTTGGGGGAAGCGCCAAAAGACAAAGGGAGGAGTGAGCCCTGTTGGGACTCCCTGCGTTGTCCCGCCTTTTTTCTTCTCTTTTGTTTGTTTGTTTGTTTGTTTGTTTGTTTGTTTGTGTGTGTGCGCAATTGTGGAAGCTGTGAAAGCGTTGTGCTGTATGTAACTGTAATTGTTGCGGCGTTTGTAACGTATGGCATTGCTTTGTGTCCTCGTGTCATGTGATGTGGTTTGTGCTTGGAAGACAAAGGGCTGGAACGCCTTGCATTTTTTTCTCCTTCAGAAAGGCCAAGGAGGCTGTCGGAGAGCAGGAGGAGCGAGCGAGCGGGAGGAGCAGCTTCTCCGGGGATAGGCGAAGCCTTACCGGATGTTGACGGAGCCGCTTGCACCCGGACGCTCCCCCTCCCCCCCCCGGCAGGCGGCCTACCCACCCCGAGCGTGTAAGTCGGTGCCGGCGCCAGGGCCGGCGGCGGAGGGCCAGGCAGGCTATCCGCTCTGGTTTCTCTTCATCACGCACAAATCTTTCGCCTTTACTAAAGATTTCCGTGGAGAGGAACACAGGTGAGCCTGTGCTATTTTTGGAGTCCCTGCCTTTAAGGCAGGGCGATTTGACCCGTTGCAAAAAAAGACCCAGCTGTGCGTGTAGTCGGGCGGAGTTATGCAAACACGAAGGGCTGTCCGAACGGAGTGCCCCGTGCTTGAAGTTTGCGGCCGGCTTAAGGCGGCCCCTAGGGGGTAGCGGTTTGTGGTTATCGCCGCCTTTTGGCTAAGATCAAGTGTAGTATCTGTTCTTATCAGTTTAATATCTGATACGCCCCCATCGGGGGACCTTATATTAAACGGATTTTTGGGCCAGGGAGTCGGAAGAGGGGCTCGCCCCGTCCGCTCCAAGCATCGACCCGGTATTGCAGTGCATCCGGGACCGTGCGCCTCCTCCTCTGGGGTAGTCAAAAACAGAAAGGGCAACTTGGGGGAAGCGCCAAAAGACAAAGGGAGGAGTGAGCCCCTGTTGGGACTCCCTGCGTTGTCCCGCCTTTTTCTTTCTTTCTTTGTTTGTTTGTTTGTTTGTTTGTTTGTTTGTGTGTGTGTGCGCAATTGTGGAAGCTGTGAAAGCGTTGTGCTGTATGTAACTGTAATTGTTGCGGCGTTTGTAACGTATGGCATTGCTTTGTGTCCTCGTGTCATGTGATGTGGTTTGTGCTTGGAAGACAAAGGGCTGGAACGCCTTGCATTTTTTTCTCCTTCAGAAAGGCCAAGGAGGCTGTCGGAGAGCAGGAGGAGCGAGCGAGCGGGAGGAGCAGCTTCTCCGGGGATAGGCGAAGCCTTACCGGATGTTGACGGAGCCGCTTGCACCCGGACGCCCTCCTCCCCCGGCAGGCGGCCTACCCACCCCGAGCGCAAGTCGGGTGCCGGCGCCAGGGCCGGCGGCGGGAGGGCCAGGCAGGCTATCCGCTCTGGTTTCTCTTCATCACGCATAAATCTTTCGCCTTTACTAAAGATTTCCGTGGAGAGGAACACAGGTGAGCCTGTGCTATTTTTGGAGTCCCTGCCTTTAAGGCAGGGCGATTTGACCTGTTGCAAAAAAGACCCAGCTGTGCGTGTAGTCGGGCGGAGTTATGCAAACACGAAGGGCTGTCCGAACGGAGTGCCCCGTGCTTGAAGTTTGCGGCGGCTTAAGGCGGCCCCTAGGGGGTAGCGGTTTGTGGTTATCGCCGCCTTTTGGCTAAGATCAAGTGTAGTATCTGTTCTTATCAGTTTAATATCTGATACGCCCCCATCGGGGACCTTATATTAAACGGATTTTTGGGCCAGGGAGTCGGAAGAGGGGCTCGCCTCCGTCCGCTCCAAGCATCGACCCGGTATTGCAGTGCATCCGGGACCGGTGCGCCTCCTCCTCTGGGGTAGTCAAAAACAGAAAGGGCAACTTGGGGGAAGCGCCAAAAGACAAAGGGAGGAGTGAGCCCTGTTGGGACTCCCTGCGTTGTCCCGCCTTTTTCTTCTTCTTTCTTTGTTTGTTTGTTTGTTTGTTTGTTTGTGTGTGTGTGCGCAATTGTGGAAGCTGTGAAAGCGTTGTGCTGTATGTAACTGTAATTGTTGCGGCGTTTGTAACGTATGGCATTGCTTTGTGTCCTCGTGTCATGTGATGTGGTTTGTGCTTGGAAGACAAAGGGCTGGAACGTCTTGCATTTTTTCTCCTTCAGAAAGGCCAAGGGAGGCTGTCGGAGAGCAGGAGGAGCGAGCGAGCGGGAGGAGCAGCTTCTCCCGGGGATAGGCGAAGCCTTACCGGATGTTGACGGAGCCGCTTGCACCCGGACGCCCCCTCCTCCCCGGCAGGCGGCCTACCCACCCCGAGCGTGCAAGTCGGTGCCGGCGCCAGGGCCGGGCGGCGGGAGGGCCAGGCAGGCTATCCGCTCTGGTTTCTCTTCATCACGCACAAATCTTTCGCCTTTACTAAAGATTTCCGTGGAGAGGAACACAGGTGAGCCTGTGCTATTTTTGGAGTCCCTGCCTTTAAGGCAGGGCGATTTGACCTGTTGCAAAAAAAAAAGACCCAGCTGTGCGTGTAGTCGGGCGGAGTTATGCAAACACGAAGGGCTGTCCGAACGGAGTGCCCCGTGCTTGAAGTTTGCGGCGGGCTTAAGGCGGCCCCTAGGGGGTAGCGGTTTGTGGTTATCGCCGCCTTTTGGCTAAGATCAAGTGTAGTATCTGTTCTTATCAGTTTAATATCTGATACGCCCCCATCGGGGGACCTTATATTAAACGGATTTTTGGGCCAGGGAGTCGGAAGAGGGGCTCGCCCCGTCCGCTCCAAGCATCGACCCGGTATTGCAGTGCATCCGGGACCGTGCGCCCTCCTCTGGGGTAGTCAAAAACAGAAAGGGCAACTTGGGGGAAGCGCCAAAAGACAAAGGGAGGAGTGAGCCCCTGTTGGGACTCCCTGCGTTGTCCCGCCTTTTTTTTTCTTCTTTTTTTTGTTTGTTTGTTTGTTTGTTTGTTTGTTTGTGTGTGTGCGCAATTGTGGAAGCTGTGAAAGCGTTGTGCTGTATGTAACTGTAATTGTTGCGGCGTTTGTAACGTATGGCATTGCTTTGTGTCCTCGTGTCATGTGATGTGGTTTGTGCTTGGAAGACAAAGGGCTGGAACGCCTTGCATTTTTTTCTCCTTCAGAAAGGCCAAGGGAGGCTGTCGGAGAGCAGGAGGAGCGAGCGAGCGGGAGGAGCAGCTTCTCCCGGGGATAGGCGAAGCCTTACCGGATGTTGACGGAGCCGTTTGCACCCGGACGCTCCTCCTCCCCGGCAGGCGGCCTACCCACCCCGAGCGTGGTAGTCGGGTGCCGGCGCCAGGGCCGGGCGGCGGGAGGGCCAGGCAGGCTATCCGCTCTGGTTTCTCTTCATCACGCACAAATCTTTCGCCTTTACTAAAGATTTCCGTGGAGAGGAACACAGGTGAGCCTGTGCTATTTTTGGAGTCCCTGCCTTTAAGGCAGGGCGATTTGACCTGTTGCAAAAAAAGACCCAGCTGTGCGTGTAGTCGGGCGGAGTTATGCAAACACGAAGGGCTGTCCGAACGGAGTGCCCTGCTTTGAAGTTTGCGGCCGGGCTTAAGGCGGCCCCTAGGGGGTAGCGGTTTGTGGTTATCGCCGCCTTTTTGGCTAAGATCAAGTGTAGTATCTGTTCTTATCAGTTTAATATCTGATACGCCCCCATCGGGGGACCTTATATTAAACGGATTTTTGGGCCAGGGAGTCGGAAGAGGGGCTCGCCTCCGTCCGCTCCCAAGCATCGACCCGGTATTGCAGTGCATCCGGGACCGTGCGCCTCCTCCTCTGGGGTAGTCAAAAACAGAAAGGGCAACTTGGGGGAAGCGCCAAAAGACAAAGGGAGGAGTGAGCCCTGTTGGGACTCCCTGCGTTGTCCCGCCTTTTTTCTTCTCTTTTTTGTTTGTTTGTTTGTTTGTTTGTTTGTTTGTTTGTGTGTGTGCGCAATTGTGGAAGCTGTGAAAGCGTTGTGCTGTATGTAACTGTAATTGTTGCGGCGTTTGTAACGTATGGCATTGCTTTGTGTCCTCGTGTCATGTGATGTGGTTTGTGCTTGGAAGACAAAGGGCTGGAACGCCTTGCATTTTTTTCTCCTTCAGAAAGGCCAAGGGAGGCTGTCGGAGAGCAGGAGGAGCGAGCGAGCGGGAGGAGCAGCTTCTCCGGGGATAGGCGAAGCCTTACCGGATGTTGACGGAGCCGCTTGCACCCGGACGCCCTCCTCCCCCCCAGCAGGCGGCCTACCCACCCCGAGCGCAGGTCGGTGCCGGCGCCAGGGCCGGCGGCGGAGGGCCAGGCAGGCTATCCGCTCTGGTTTCTCTTCATCACGCATAAATCTTTCGCCTTTACTAAAGATTTCCGTGGAGAGGAACACAGGTGAGCCTGTGCTATTTTTGGAGTCCCTGCCTTTAAGGCAGGGCGATTTGACCTGCGCAAAAAAAAGACCCAGCTGTGCGTGTAGTCGGGGGAGTTATGCAAACACGAAGGGCTGTCCGAACGGAGTGCCCTGTGCTTGAAGTTTGCGGCCGGGCTTAAGGCGGCCCCTAGGGGGTAGCGGTTTGTGGTTATCGCCGCCTTTTTGGCTAAGATCAAGTGTAGTATCTGTTCTTATCAGTTTAATATCTGATACGCCCCCATCGGGGGACCTTATATTAAACGGATTTTTGGGCCAGGGAGTCGGAAGAGGGGCTCGCCCCGTCCGCTCCAAGCATCGACCCGGTATTGCAGTGCATCCGGGACCGTGCGCCTCCTCCTCTGGGGTAGTCAAAAACAGAAAGGGCAACTTGGGGGAAGCGCCAAAAGACAAAGGGAGGAGTGAGCCCTGTTGGGACTCCCTGCGTTGTCCCGCCTTTTTTCTTCTCTTTCTTTGTTTGTTTGTTTGTTTGTTTGTTTGTTTGTGTGTGTGCAATTGTGGAAGCTGTGAAAGCGTTGTGCTGTATGTAACTGTAATTGTTGCGGCGCTTTGTAACGTATGGCATTGCTTTGTGTCCTCGTGTCATGTGATGTGGTTTGTGCTTGGAAGACAAAGGGCTGGAACGCCTTGCATTTTTTTCTCCTTCAGAAAGGCCAAGGAGGCTGTCGGAGAGCAGGAGGAGCGAGCGAGCGGGAGGAGCAGCTTCTCCGGGGATAGGCGAAGCCTTACCGGATGTTGACGGAGCCGCTTGCACCCGGACGCCCTCCTCCCCCGCAGGCGGCCTACCCACCCCGAGCGCAGGTGTCGGTGCCGGCGCCAGGGCCGGGCGGCGGGAGGGCCAGGCAGGCTATCCGCTCTGGTTTCTCTTCATCACGCATAAATCTTTCGCCTTTACTAAAGATTTCCGTGGAGAGGAACACAGGTGAGCCTGTGCTATTTTTGGAGTCCCTGCCTTTAAGGCAGGGCGATTTGACCTGTTGCAAAAAAAGACCCAGCTGTGCGTGTAGTCGGGCGGAGTTATGCAAACACGAAGGGCTGTCCGAACGGAGTGCCCCGTGCTTGAAGTTTGCGGCGGGCTAAGGCGGCCCCTAGGGGGTAGCGGTTTGTGGTTATCGCCGCCTTTTTGGCTAAGATCAAGTGTAGTATCTGTTCTTATCAGTTTAATATCTGATACGCCCCCATCGGGGACCTTATATTAAACGGATTTTTGGGCCAGGGAGTCGGAAGAGGGGCTCGCCTCCGTCTCGCTCCAAGCATCGACCCGGTATTGCAGTGCATCCGGGACCGTGCGCCTCCTCCTCTGGGGTAGTCAAAAACAGAAAGGGCAACTTGGGGGAAGCGCCAAAAGACAAAGGGAGGAGTGAGCCCTGTTGGGACTCCCTGCGTTGTCCCGCCTTTTTTCTTCTCTTTCTTTTGTTGTTTGTTTGTTTGTTTGTTTGTTTGTGTGTGTGTGTGCAATTGTGGAAGCTGTGAAAGCGTTGTGCTGTATGTAACTGTAATTGTTGCGGCGTTTGTAACGTATGGCATTGCTTTGTGTCCTCGTGTCATGTGATGTGGTTTGTGCTTGGAAGACAAAGGGCTGGAACGCCTTGCATTTTTTTCCCTTCAGAAAGGCCAAGGAGGCTGTCGGAGAGCAGGAGGAGCGAGCGAGCGGGAGGAGCAGCTTCTCCCGGGATAGGCGAAGCCTTACCGGATGTTGACGGAGCCGCTTGCACCCGGACGCCCTCCTCCCCCCGGCAGGCGGCCTACCCACCCCGAGCGCAAGTCGGTGCCGGCGCCAGGGCCGGGCGGCGGGAGGGCCAGGCAGGCTATCCGCTCTGGTTTCTCTTCATCACGCACAAATCTTTCGCCTTTACTAAAGATTTCCGTGGAGAGGAACACAGGTGAGCCTGTGCTATTTTTGGAGTCCCTGCCTTTAAGGCAGGGCGATTTGACCTGTTGCAAAAAAAAAGACCCAGCTGTGCGTGTAGTCGGGCGGAGTTATGCAAACACGAAGGGCTGTCCGAACGGAGTGCCCCGTGCTTGAAGTTTGCGGCCGGGCTTAAGGCGGCCCCTAGGGGGTAGCGGTTTGTGGTTATCGCCGCCCTTTGGCTAAGATCAAGTGTAGTATCTGTTCTTATCAGTTTAATATCTGATACGCCCCCATCGGGGGACCTTATATTAAACGGATTTTTGGGCCAGGGAGTCGGAAGAGGGGCTCGCCCGTCTCGCCCAAGCATCGACCCGGTATTGCAGTGCATCCGGGACCGTGCGCCTCCTCCTCTGGGGTAGTCAAAAACAGAAAGGGCAACTTGGGGGAAGCGCCAAAAGACAAAGGGAGGAGGAGCCCTGTTGGGACTCCCTGCGTTGTCCCGCCTTTTTTCTTCTCTTTCTTTGTTTGTTTGTTTGTTTGTTTGTTTGTTTGTGTGTGTGCGCATTGTGGAAGCTGTGAAAGCGTTGTGCTGTATGTAACTGTAATTGTTGCGGCGTTTGTAACGTATGGCATTGCTTTGTGTCCTCGTGTCATGTGATGTGGTTTGTGCTTGGAAGACAAAGGGCTGGAACGTCTTGCATTTTTTCTCCTTCAGAAAGGCCAAGGGAGGCTGTCGGAGAGCAGGAGGAGCGAGCGAGCGGGAGGAGCAGCTTCTCCCGGGGGATAGGCGAAGCCTTACCGGATGTTGACGGAGCCGCTTGCACCCGGACGCCCTCCTCCCCCGGCAGGCGGCCTACCCACCCCGAGCGTGCAAGTCGGGTGCCGGCGCCAGGGCCGGGCGGCGGGAGGGCCAGGCAGGCTATCCGCTCTGGTTTCTCTTCATCACGTACAAATCTTTCGCCTTTTACTAAAGATTTCCGTGGAGAGGAAC
Organism: Megalops atlanticus; assembly: GCA_019176425.1. Classification (NCBI taxonomy): domain Eukaryota; kingdom Metazoa; phylum Chordata; class Actinopteri; order Elopiformes; family Megalopidae; genus Megalops; species Megalops atlanticus. Next base: position 13,031 of record JAFDVH010000101.1, on the reverse strand, counting down.
ACAGGTGAGCCTGTGCTATTTTTGGAGTCCCTGCCTTTAAGGCAGGGCGATTTGACCTGTTGCAAAAAAAAGACCCAGCTGTGCGTGTAGTCGGGCGGAGTTATGCAAACACGAAGGGCTGTCCGAACGGAGTGCCCCGTGCTTGAAGTTTGCGGCGGGCTTAAGGCGGCCCCCTAGGGGGTAGCGGTTTGTGGTTATCGCCGCCTTTTGGCTAAGATCAAGTGTAGTATCTGTTCTTATCAGTTTAATATCTGATACGCCCCCATCGGGGGACCTTATATTAAACGGATTTTTGGGCCAGGGAGTCGGAAGAGGGGCTCGCCTCCGTCCGCCCAAGCATCGACCCGGTATTGCAGTGCATCCGGGACCGTGCGCCTCCTCCTCTGGGGTAGTCAAAAACAGAAAGGGCAACTTGGGGGAAGCGCCAAAAGACAAAGGGAGGAGTGAGCCCTGTTGGGACTCCCTGCGTTGTCCCGCCTTTTTTTTCTTTTTTTTTGTTTGTTTGTTTGTTTGTTTGTTTGTTTGTGTGTGTGCGCAATTGTGGAAGCTGTGAAAGCGTTGTGCTGTATGTAACTGTAATTGTTGCGGCGTTTGTAACGTATGGCATTGCTTTGTGTCCTCGTGTCATGTGATGTGGTTTGTGCTTGGAAGACAAAGGGCTGGAACGCCTTGCATTTTTTTCTCCTTCAGAAAGGCCAAGGGAGGCTGTCGGAGAGCAGGAGGAGCGAGCGAGCGGGAGGAGCAGCTTCTCCCGGGGATAGGCGAAGCCTTACCGGATGTTGACGGAGCCGCTTGCACCCGGACGCCCTCCTCCCCCGCAGGCGGCGGCCTACCCACCCCGAGCGTGGTCGGTCGGTGCCGGCGCCAGGGCCGGGCGGCGGGAGGGCCAGGCAGGCTATCCGCTCTGGTTTCTCTTCATCACGCACAAATCTTTCGCCTTTACTAAAGATTTCCGTGGAGAGGAACACAGGTGAGCCTGTGCTATTTTTGGAGTCCCTGCCTTTAAGGCAGGGCGATTTGACCCGTTGCAAAAAAAGACCCAGCTGTGCGTGTAGTCGGGCGGAGTTATGCAAACACGAAGGGCTGTCCGAACGGAGTGCCCCGTGCTTGAAGTTTGCGGCCGGCTTAAGGCGGCCCCTAGGGGTAGCGGTTTGTGGTTATCGCCGCCTTTTTGGCTAAGATCAAGTGTAGTATCTGTTCTTATCAGTTTAATATCTGATACGCCCCCATCGGGGACCTTATATTAAACGGATTTTTGGGCCAGGGAGTCGGAAGAGGGGCTCGCCTCCGTCCGCCCCAAGCATCGACCCGGTATTGCAGTGCATCCGGGACCGTGCGCCTCCTCCTCTGGGGTAGTCAAAAACAGAAAGGGCAACTTGGGGGAAGCGCCAAAAGACAAAGGGAGGAGTGAGCCCTGTTGGGACTCCCTGCGTTGTCCCGCCTTTTTTTCTTCTTTCTTTGTTTGTTTGTTTGTTTGTTTGTTTGTTTGTTTGTGTGTGTGCAATTGTGGAAGCTGTGAAAGCGCCAGTGCTGTATGTAACTGTAATTGTTGCGGCGTTTGTAACGTATGGCATTGCTTTGTGTCCTCGTGTCATGTGATGTGGTTTGTGCTTGGAAGACAAAGGGCTGGAACGCCTTGCATTTTTTTCTCCTTCAGAAAGGCCAAGGGAGGCTGTCGGAGAGCAGGAGGAGCGAGCGAGCGGGAGGAGCAGCTTCTCCCGGGGATAGGCGAAGCCTTACCGGATGTTGACGGAGCCGCTTGCACCCGGACGCCCTCCTCCCCCGGCAGGCGGCCTACCCACCCCGAGCGTGTAAGTCGGTGCCGGCGCCAGGGCCGGGCGGCGGGAGGGCCAGGCAGGCTATCCGCTCTGGTTTCTCTTCATCACGCACAAATCTTTCGCCTTTACTAAAGATTTCCGTGGAGAGGAACACAGGTGAGCCTGTGCTATTTTTGGAGTCCCTGCCTTTAAGGCAGGGCGATTTGACCTGTTGCAAAAAAAGACCCAGCTGTGCGTGTAGTCGGGCGGAGTTATGCAAACACGAAGGGCTGTCCGAACGGAGTGCCCTGTGCTTGAAGTTTGCGGTCGGCTTAAGGCGGCCCCTAGGGGGTAGCGGTTTGTGGTTATCGCCGCCTTTTGGCTAAGATCAAGTGTAGTATCTGTTCTTATCAGTTTAATATCTGATACGCCCCCATCGGGGGACCTTATATTAAACGGATTTTTGGGCCAGGGAGTCGGAAGAGGGGCTCGCCCGTCCGCTCCAAGCATCGACCCGGTATTGCAGTGCATCCGGGACCGTGCGCCCTCCTCTGGGGTAGTCAAAAACAGAAAGGGCAACTTGGGGGAAGCGCCAAAAGACAAAGGGAGGAGTGAGCCCTGTTGGGACTCCCTGCGTTGTCCCGCCTTTTTTTTTCTTTCTTTGTTTGTTTGTTTGTTTGTTTGTTTGTTTGTTTGTGTGTGTGCGCAATTGTGGAAGCTGTGAAAGCGTTGTGCTGTATGTAACTGTAATTGTTGCGGCGTTTGTAACGTATGGCATTGCTTTGTGTCCTCGTGTCATGTGATGTGGTTTGTGCTTGGAAGACAAAGGGCTGGAACGTCTTGCATTTTTTTCTCCTTCAGAAAGGCCAAGGGAGGCTGTCGGAGAGCAGGAGGAGCGAGCGAGCGGGAGGAGCAGCAGCTTCTCCCGGGGATAGGCGAAGCCTTACCGGATGTTGACGGAGCCGCTTGCACCCGGACGCTCCTCCTCCCCCGGCAGGCGGCCTACCCACCCCGAGCGCAAGTCGGTGCCGGCGCCAGGGCCGGCGGCGGGAGGGCCAGGCAGGCTATCCGCTCTGGTTTCTCTTCATCACGCACAAATCTTTCGCCTTTACTAAAGATTTCCGTGGAGAGGAACACAGGTGAGCCTGTGCTATTTTTGGAGTCCCTGCCTTTAAGGCAGGGCGATTTGACCTGTTGCAAAAAAAAGACCCAGCTGTGCGTGTAGTCGGGCGGAGTTATGCAAACACGAAGGGCTGTCCGAACGGAGTGCCCCGTGCTTGAAGTTTGCGGCCGGGCTTAAGGCGGCCCCTAGGGGGTAGCGGTTTGTGGTTATCGCCGCCTTTTGGCTAAGATCAAGTGTAGTATCTGTTCTTATCAGTTTAATATCTGATACGCCCCCCATCGGGGGACCTTATATTAAACGGATTTTTGGGCCAGGGAGTCGGAAGAGGGGCTCGCCTGTCCGCCCAAGCATCGACCCGGTATTGCAGTGCATCCGGGACCGTGCGCCTCCTCCTCTGGGGTAGTCAAAAACAGAAAGGGCAACTTGGGGGAAGCGCCAAAAGACAAAGGGAGGAGTGAGCCCTGTTGGGACTCCCTGCGTTGTCCCGCCTTTTTTCTTCTCTTTCTTTGTTTGTTTGTTTGTTTGTTTGTTTGTTTGTGTGTGTGCGCAATTGTGGAAGCTGTGAAAGCGTTGTGCTGTATGTAACTGTAATTGTTGCGGCGTTTGTAACGTATGGCATTGCTTTGTGTCCTCGTGTCATGTGATGTGGTTTGTGCTTGGAAGACAAAGGGCTGGAACGCCTTGCATTTTTTTCTCCTTCAGAAAGGCCAAGGGAGGCTGTCGGAGAGCAGGAGGAGCGAGCGAGCGGGAGGAGCAGCTTCTCCCGGGGGATAGGCGAAGCCTTACCGGATGTTGACGGAGCCGTTTGCACCCGGACGCTCCTCCTCCCCGGCAGGCGGCCTACCCACCCCGAGCGTGCAAGTCGGTGCCGGCGCCAGGGCCGGGCGGCGGGAGGGCCAGGCAGGCTATCCGCTCTGGTTTCTCATCACGCACAAATCTTTCGCCTTTACTAAAGATTTCCGTGGAGAGGAACACAGGTGAGCCTGTGCTATTTTTGGAGTCCCTGCCTTTAAGGCAGGGCGATTTGACCCGTTGCAAGAAAAGACCCAGCTGTGCGTGTAGTCGGGCGGAGTTATGCAAACACGAAGGGCTGTCCGAACGGAGTGCCCCGTGCTTGAAGTTTGCGGCCGGGCTTAAGGCGGCCCCTAGGGGGTAGCGGTTTGTGGTTATCGCCGCCTTTTGGCTAAGATCAAGTGTAGTATCTGTTCTTATCAGTTTAATATCTGATACGCCCCCATCGGGGACCTTATATTAAACGGATTTTTGGGCCAGGGAGTCGGAAGAGGGGCTCGCCCGTCTCGCTCCAAGCATCGACCCGGTATTGCAGTGCATCCGGGACCGGTGCGCCTCCTCCTCTGGGGTAGTCAAAAACAGAAAGGGCAACTTGGGGGAAGCGCCAAAAGACAAAGGGAGGAGTGAGCCCTGTTGGGACTCCCTGCGTTGTCCCGCCTTTTTTTCTTTTTTTTTTGTTTGTTTGTTTGTTTGTTTGTTTGTTTGTGTGTGTGCGCAATTGTGGAAGCTGTGAAAGCGTTGTGCTGTATGTAACTGTAATTGTTGCGGCGTTTGTAACGTATGGCATTGCTTTGTGTCCTCGTGTCATGTGATGTGGTTTGTGCTTGGAAGACAAAGGGCTGGAACGCCTTGCATTTTTTTCTCCTTCAGAAAGGCCAAGGGAGGCTGTCGGAGAGCAGGAGGAGCGAGCGAGCGGGAGGAGCAGCTTCTCCCGGGGGGATAGGCGAAGCCTTACCGGATGTTGACGGAGCCGCTTGCACCCGGACGCCCTCCTCCTCCCCCGGCAGGCGGCCTACCCACCCCGAGCGTGTAAGTCGGGTGCCGGGCGCCAGGGCCGGGCGCGGGAGGGCCAGGCAGGCTATCCGCTCTGGTTTCTCTTCATCACGCATAAATCTTTCGCCTTTACTAAAGATTTCCGGAGAGGAACACAGGTGAGCCTGTGCTATTTTTGGAGTCCCTGCCTTTAAGGCAGGGCGATTTGACCTGTTGCAAAAAAAAAGACCCAGCTGTGCGTGTAGTCGGGCGGAGTTATGCAAACACGAAGGGCTGTCCGAACGGAGTGCCCCGTGCTTGAAGTTTGCGGCCGGGCTTAAGGCGGCCCCTAGGGGGTAGCGGTTTGTGGTTATCGCCGCCTTTTTGGCTAAGATCAAGTGTAGTATCTGTTCTTATCAGTTTAATATCTGATACGCCCCCATCGGGGGACCTTATATTAAACGGATTTTTGGGCCAGGGAGTCGGAAGAGGGGCTCGCCTCCGTCCGCTCCAAGCATCGACCCGGTATTGCAGTGCATCCGGGACCGGTGCGCCTCCTCTCTGGGGTAGTCAAAAACAGAAAGGGCAACTTGGGGGAAGCGCCAAAAGACAAAGGGAGGAGTGAGCCCTGTTGGGACTCCCTGCGTTGTCCCGCCTTTTTTCTTTTTTCTCTTTGTTTGTTTGTTTGTTTGTTTGTTTGTTTGTTTGTGTGTGTGCGCAATTGTGGAAGCTGTGAAAGCGTTGTGCTGTATGTAACTGTAATTGTTGCGGCGTTTGTAACGTATGGCATTGCTTTGTGTCCTCGTGTCATGTGATGTGGTTTGTGCTTGGAAGACAAAGGGCTGGAACGTCTTGCATTTTTTCTCCTTCAGAAAGGCCAAGGGAGGCTGTCGGAGAGCAGGAGGAGCGAGCGAGCGGGAGGAGCAGCTTCTCCCGGGGGATAGGCGAAGCCTTACCGGATGTTGACGGAGCCGTTTGCACCCGGACGCTCCTCCCCCCCGGCAGGCGGCCTACCCACCCCGAGCGTGCAAGTCGGGTGCCGGCGCCAGGGCCGGGCGGCGGAGGGCCAGGCAGGCTATCCGCTCTGGTTTCTCTTCATCACGCATAAATCTTTCGCCTTTACTAAAGATTTCCGTGGAGAGGAACACAGGTGAGCCTGTGCTATTTTTGGAGTCCCTGCCTTTAAGGCAGGGCGATTTGACCTGTTGCAAAAAAGACCCAGCTGTGCGTGTAGTCGGGCGGAGTTATGCAAACACGAAGGGCTGTCCGAACGGAGTGCCCCGTGCTTGAAGTTTGCGGCCGGCTTAAGGCGGCCCCTAGGGGGTAGCGGTTTGTGGTTATCGCCGCCTTTTGGCTAAGATCAAGTGTAGTATCTGTTCTTATCAGTTTAATATCTGATACGCCCCCATCGGGGGACCTTATATTAAACGGATTTTTGGGCCAGGGAGTCGGAAGAGGGGCTCGCCTCCGTCCGGCTCCAAGCATCGACCCGGTATTGCAGTGCATCCGGGACCGTGCGCCTCCTCCTCTGGGGTAGTCAAAAACAGAAAGGGCAACTTGGGGGAAGCGCCAAAAGACAAAGGGAGGAGTGAGCCCCTGTTGGGACTCCCTGCGTTGTCCCGCCTTTTTTCTTCTCTTTCTTGTTTGTTTGTTTGTTTGTTTGTTTGTTTGTGTGTGTGCGCAATTGTGGAAGCTGTGAAAGCGCTTGTGCTGTATGTAACTGTAATTGTTGCGGCGTTTGTAACGTATGGCATTGCTTTGTGTCCTCGTGTCATGTGATGTGGTTTGTGCTTGGAAGACAAAGGGCTGGAACGCCTTGCATTTTTTTCTCCTTCAGAAAGGCCAAGGGAGGCTGTCGGAGAGCAGGAGGAGCGAGCGAGCGGGAGGAGCAGCTTCTCCCGGGGATAGGCGAAGCCTTACCGGATGTTGACGGAGCCGCTTGCACCCGGACGCTCCTCCTCCCCCGGCAGGCGGCCTACCCACCCCGAGCGTGTAAGTCGGTGCCGGGCGCCAGGGCCGGGCGGCGGGAGGGCCAGGCAGGCTATCCGCTCTGGTTTCTCTCATCACGCACAAATCTTTCGCCTTTACTAAAGATTTCCGTGGAGAGGAACACAGGTGAGCCTGTGCTATTTTTGGAGTCCCTGCCTTTAAGGCAGGGCGATTTGACCTGTTGCAAAAAAGACCCAGCTGTGCGTGTAGTCGGGCGGAGTTATGCAAACACGAAGGGCTGTCCGAACGGAGTGCCCCGTGCTTGAAGTTTGCGGCCGGGCTTAGGCGGCCCCTAGGGGGTAGCGGTTTGTGGTTATCGCCGCCTTTTGGCTAAGATCAAGTGTAGTATCTGTTCTTATCAGTTTAATATCTGATACGCCCCCATCGGGGGACCTTATATTAAACGGATTTTTGGGCCAGGGAGTCGGAAGAGGGGCTCGCCTCCGTCTGCTCCAAGCATCGACCCGGTATTGCAGTGCATCCGGGACCGTGCGCGCTCCTCTCTGGGGTAGTCAAAAACAGAAAGGGCAACTTGGGGGAAGCGCCAAAAGACAAAGGGAGGAGTGAGCCCTGTTGGGACTCCCTGCGTTGTCCCGCCTTTTTTTTCTTCTCTTTCTTTGTTTGTTTGTTTGTTTGTTTGTTTGTTTGTGTGTGTGCGCAATTGTGGAAGCTGTGAAAGCGTTGTGCTGTATGTAACTGTAATTGTTGCGGCGTTTGTAACGTATGGCATTGCTTTGTGTCCTCGTGTCATGTGATGTGGTTTGTGCTTGGAAGACAAAGGGCTGGAACGCCTTGCATTTTTTTCTCCTTCAGAAAGGCCAAGGGAGGCTGTCGGAGAGCAGGAGGAGCGAGCGAGCGGGAGGAGCAGCTTCTCCCGGGGGATAGGCGAAGCCTTACCGGATGTTGACGGAGCCGTTTGCACCCGGACGCTCCTCCTCCCCCCCCGGCAGGCGGCCTACCCACCCCGAGCGTGTAGTCGGGTGCCGGGCGCCAGGGCCGGGCGGCGGGAGGGCCAGGCAGGCTATCCGCTCTGGTTTCTCTTCATCACGCACAAAATCTTTCGCCTTTACTAAAGATTTCCGTGGAGAGGAACACAGGTGAGCCTGTGCTATTTTTGGAGTCCCTGCCTTTAAGGCAGGGCGATTTGACCCGTTGCAAAAAAAGACCCAGCTGTGCGTGTAGTCGGGCGGAGTTATGCAAACACGAAGGGCTGTCCGAACGGAGTGCCCCGTGCTTGAAGTTTGCGGCCGGCTTAAGGCGGCCCCTAGGGGGTAGCGGTTTGTGGTTATCGCCGCCTTTTGGCTAAGATCAAGTGTAGTATCTGTTCTTATCAGTTTAATATCTGATACGCCCCCATCGGGGGACCTTATATTAAACGGATTTTTGGGCCAGGGAGTCGGAAGAGGGGCTCGCCTCCGTCTGGCTCCAAGCATCGACCCGGTATTGCAGTGCATCCGGGACCGGTGCGCCTCCTCCTCTGGGGTAGTCAAAAAACAGAAAGGGCAACTTGGGGGGAAGCGCCAAAAGACAAAGGGAGGAGTGAGCCCCCTGTTGGGACTCCCTGCGTTGTCCCGCCTTTTTTTTCTTTTCTTTGTTTGTTTGTTTGTTTGTTTGTTTGTTTGTTTGTGTGTGTGCAATTGTGGAAGCTGTGAAAGCGTTGTGCTGTATGTAACTGTAATTGTTGCGGCGTTTGTAACGTATGGCATTGCTTTGTGTCCTCGTGTCATGTGATGTGGTTTGTGCTTGGAAGACAAAGGGCTGGAACGCCTTGCATTTTTTTCTCCTTCAGAAAGGCCAAGGGAGGCTGTCGGAGAGCAGGAGGAGCGAGCGAGCGGGAGGAGCAGCTTCTCCCGGGGATAGGCGAAGCCTTACCGGATGTTGACGGAGCCGCTTGCACCCGGACGCTCCTCCTCCCCCGGCAGGCGGCCTACCCACCCCGAGCGCAAGTCGGGTGCCGGCGCCAGGGCCGGCGGCGGGAGGGCCAGGCAGGCTATCCGCTCTGGTTTCTCTTCATCACGCATAAATCTTTCGCCTTTACTAAAGATTTCCGGGAGAGGAACACAGGTGAGCCTGTGCTATTTTTGGAGTCCCTGCCTTAAAGGCAGGGCGATTTGACCCGTTGCAAAAAAAAGACCCAGCTGTGCGTGTAGTCGGGCGGAGTTATGCAAACACGAAGGGCTGTCCGAACGGAGTGCCCCGTGCTTGAAGTTTGCGGCCGGCTTAAGGCGGCCCCTAGGGGGTAGCGGTTTGTGGTTATCGCCGCCTTTTGGCTAAGATCAAGTGTAGTATCTGTTCTTATCAGTTTAATATCTGATACGCCCCCATCGGGGGACCTTATATTAAACGGATTTTTGGGCCAGGGAGTCGGAAGAGGGGCTCGCTCCGTCCGCTCCAAGCATCGACCCGGTATTGCAGTGCATCCGGGACCGGTGCGCCTCCTCCTCTGGGGTAGTCAAAAAACAGAAAGGGCAACTTGGGGGGAAGCGCCAAAAGACAAAGGGAGGAGTGAGCCCTGTTGGGACTCCCTGCGTTGTCCCGCCTTTTTTTCTTCTCTTTCTTTGTTTGTTTGTTTGTTTGTTTGTTTGTTTGTGTGTGTGCGCAATTGTGGAAGCTGTGAAAGCGTTGTGCTGTATGTAACTGTAATTGTTGCGGCGTTTGTAACGTATGGCATTGCTTTGTGTCCTCGTGTCATGTGATGTGGTTTGTGCTTGGAAGACAAAGGGCTGGAACGCCTTGCATTTTTTTCTCCTTCAGAAAGGCCAAGGGAGGCTGTCGGAGAGCAGGAGGAGCGAGCGAGCGGGAGGAGCAGCTTCTCCCGGGGATAGGCGAAGCCTTACCGGATGTTGACGGAGCCGCTTGCACCCGGACGCTCCTCCTCCCCGGCAGGCGGCCTACCCACCCCGAGCGCAGGTAGTCGGTGCCGGCGCCAGGGCCGGGCGGCGGGAGGGCCAGGCAGGCTATCCGCTCTGGTTTCTCTTCATCACGCACAAATCTTTCGCCTTTACTAAAGATTTCCGGGAGAGGAACACAGGTGAGCCTGTGCTATTTTTGGAGTCCCTGCCTTTAAGGCAGGGCGATTTGACCTGTTGCAAAAAAGACCCAGCTGTGCGTGTAGTCGGGCGGAGTTATGCAAACACGAAGGGCTGTCCGAACGGAGTGCCCCGTGCTTGAAGTTTGCGGCCGGGCTTAAGGCGGCCCCTAGGGGGTAGCGGTTTGTGGTTATCGCCGCCTTTTGGCTAAGATCAAGTGTAGTATCTGTTCTTATCAGTTTAATATCTGATACGCCCCCATCGGGGACCTTATATTAAACGGATTTTTGGGCCAGGGAGTCGGAAGAGGGGCTCGCCTCCGTCCGCTCCAAGCATCGACCCGGTATTGCAGTGCATCCGGGACCGTGCGCCCTCCTCTGGGGTAGTCAAAAACAGAAAGGGCAACTTGGGGGAAGCGCCAAAAGACAAAGGGAGGAGTGAGCCCTGTTGGGACTCCCTGCGTTGTCCCGCCTTTTTTCTTCTCTTTTCTTTGTTTGTTTGTTTGTTTGTTTGTTTGTTTGTGTGTGTGCGCAATTGTGGAAGCTGTGAAAGCGTTGTGCTGTATGTATGTAACTGTAATTGTTGCGCGTTTGTAACGTATGGCATTGCTTTGTGTCCTCGTGTCATGTGATGTGGTTTGTGCTTGGAAGACAAAGGGCTGGAACGCCTTGCATTTTTTTCTCCTTCAGAAAGGCCAAGGGAGGCTGTCGGAGAGCAGGAGGAGCGAGCGAGCGGGAGGAGCAGCTTCTCCCGGGGATAGGCGAAGCCTTACCGGATGTTGACGGAGCCGCTTGCACCCGGACGCTCCTCCTCCCCGGCAGGCGGCCTACCCACCCCGAGCGCAAGTCGGTGCCGGCGCCAGGGCCGGGCGGCGGGAGGGCCAGGCAGGCTATCCGCTCTGGTTTCTCTTCATCACGCATAAATCTTTCGCCTTTACTAAAGATTTCCGTGGAGAGGAACACAGGTGAGCCTGTGCTATTTTTGGAGTCCCTGCCTTTAAGGCAGGGCGATTTGACCTGTTGCAAAAAAGACCCAGCTGTGCGTGTAGTCGGGCGGAGTTATGCAAACACGAAGGGCTGTCCGAACGGAGTGCCCCGTGCTTGAAGTTTGCGGCCGGGCTAAGGCGGCCCCTAGGGGGTAGCGGTTTGTGGTTATCGCCGCCTTTTGGCTAAGATCAAGTGTAGTATCTGTTCTTATCAGTTTAATATCTGATACGCCCCCATCGGGGGACCTTATATTAAACGGATTTTTGGGCCAGGGAGTCGGAAGAGGGGCTCGCCCCGTCTCGCCCCAAGCATCGACCCGGTATTGCAGTGCATCCGGGACCGTGCGCCTCCTCCTCTGGGGTAGTCAAAAACAGAAAGGGCAACTTGGGGGAAGCGCCAAAAGACAAAGGGAGGAGTGAGCCCTGTTGGGACTCCCTGCGTTGTCCCGCCTTTTTTTCTTCTTTTCTTTGTTTGTTTGTTTGTTTGTTTGTTTGTTTGTGTGTGTGCGCAATTGTGGAAGCTGTGAAAGCGTTGTGCTGTATGTAACTGTAATTGTTGCGGCGTTTGTAACGTATGGCATTGCTTTGTGTCCTCGTGTCATGTGATGTGGTTTGTGCTTGGAAGACAAAGGGCTGGAACGCCTTGCATTTTTTTCTCCTTCAGAAAGGCCAAGGGAGGCTGTCGGAGAGCAGGAGGAGCGAGCGAGCGGGAGGAGCAGCTTCTCCGGGGATAGGCGAAGCCTTACCGGATGTTGACGGAGCCGCTTGCACCCGGACGCCCTCCTCCCCCGGCAGGCGGCCTACCCACCCCGAGCGTGTGTCGGTGCCGCGCCAGGGCCGGGCGGCGGGAGGGCCAGGCAGGCTATCCGCTCTGGTTTCTCTTCATCACGCACAAATCTTTCGCCTTTACTAAAGATTTCCGTGGAGAGGAACACAGGTGAGCCTGTGCTATTTTTGGAGTCCCTGCCTTTAAGGCAGGGCGATTTGACCCGTTGCAAAAAAAGACCCAGCTGTGCGTGTAGTCGGGCGGAGTTATGCAAACACGAAGGGCTGTCCGAACGGAGTGCCCCGTGCTTGAAGTTTGCGGCCGGGCTTAAGGCGGCCCCTAGGGGGTAGCGGTTTGTGGTTATCGCCGCCTTTTGGCTAAGATCAAGTGTAGTATCTGTTCTTATCAGTTTAATATCTGATACGCCCCCATCGGGGGACCTTATATTAAACGGATTTTTGGGCCAGGGAGTCGGAAGAGGGGCTCGCCCCGTCCGCTCCAAGCATCGACCCGGTATTGCAGTGCATCCGGGACCGTGCGCCTCCTCCTCTGGGGTAGTCAAAAACAGAAAGGGCAACTTGGGGGAAGCGCCAAAAGACAAAGGGAGGAGTGAGCCCTGTTGGGACTCCCTGCGTTGTCCCGCCTTTTTTCTTCTCTTCTTTGTTTGTTTGTTTGTTTGTTTGTTTGTTTGTGTGTGTGTGCAATTGTGGAAGCTGTGAAAGCGTTGTGCTGTATGTAACTGTAATTGTTGCGGCGTTTGTAACGTATGGCATTGCTTTGTGTCCTCGTGTCATGTGATGTGGTTTGTGCTTGGAAGACAAAGGGCTGGAACGCCTTGCATTTTTTCTCCTTCAGAAAGGCCAAGGAGGCTGTCGGAGAGCAGGAGGAGCGAGCGAGCGGGAGGAGCAGCTTCTCCCGGGATAGGCGAAGCCTTACCGGATGTTGACGGAGCCGCTTGCACCCGGACGCTCCTCCTCCCCCGGCAGGCGGCCTACCCACCCCGAGCGTGCAAGTCGGTGCCGGCGCCAGGGCCGGGCGGCGGGGGGCCAGGCAGGCTATCCGCTCTGGTTTCTTCATCACGCATAAATCTTTCGCCTTTACTAAAGATTTCCGTGGAGAGGAACACAGGTGAGCCTGTGCTATTTTTGGAGTCCCTGCCTTTAAGGCAGGGCGATTTGACCTGTTGCAAAAAAAGACCCAGCTGTGCGTGTAGTCGGGCGGAGTTATGCAAACACGAAGGGCTGTCCGAACGGAGTGCCCCGTGCTTGAAGTTTGCGGCGGGCTTAAGGCGGCCCCTAGGGGGTAGCGGTTTGTGGTTATCGCCGCCTTTTGGCTAAGATCAAGTGTAGTATCTGTTCTTATCAGTTTAATATCTGATACGCCCCCATCGGGGGACCTTATATTAAACGGATTTTTGGGCCAGGGAGTCGGAAGAGGGGCTCGCCTCCGTCCGCTCCAAGCATCGACCCGGTATTGCAGTGCATCCGGGACCGTGCGCCCCTCCTCTGGGGTAGTCAAAAACAGAAAGGGCAACTTGGGGGAAGCGCCAAAAGACAAAGGGAGGAGTGAGCCCCTGTTGGGACTCCCTGCGTTGTCCCGCCTTTTTCTTCTCTTTCTT
>JAFDVH010000100.1:0-23412 GCA_019176425.1 Megalops atlanticus | reverse complement strand
AATTCCTTGCCATTTAGCTAATCAGGAAGAAGAAAAGATGGTGGGCATGATCCTGCAGTCTCACCTCCCTTTCCTGTCAGGATGTGAGTTTGCTGTCTTTCCTTCCTGCTCCTGGGGACCTGCTAATGAAAGTGCTCTCCTTCTCTCTCTCACGCAGTCAAAATACATGATAAAGCACTTACTCTCCCTCTATCCCTGGGCAAAACCATCAGCCCCAACAGGCTATTTGTGTCATAAAATTGGATTCTCCTCTTCCTCTTTTGTGTGAGAAGCACACATTTTGAAAGTATGAAATTTCCACTTAACTACAGCTGTGGTAAACTATTGACAGAGTGCATTTTTTCTGGGGGAGTTGTATAAAATACTGCAGATGGAAGCTGATAAACAGATGAGAAAGGGGGGGATGATCACAATGAATTCACACATGTAGTTATGGCTGGATCAAACCCTGAATGCTAAAATGTATTTTTTAGGAGTTGCAGCATCACAGCTCCAACAATAATAGAGAAAATAGAGAATAACAGAGAAAGGGGTGTGTTAGTGTCAGCATTGCCTTAAAAATGCTTTATCTCCTGTTTTGGGTTAAAAGAGGTGACATCAAGCAGAGGTGGATAGGTGAGCTGACAGATGATTGACAGGTAATTATATCTGCTACAGAAAATACAGTTATTTTTGATAAAATTAAACTCACCACTTTACTAATTTTGTAATTTCTAGTTTTTTCTATAAAATAGTTTCAATAAATCATTGTTTTTCCCAGTCCTGGTCATGGAGGCCCCATGGAGTTTATGCTGGGTTTCATTCCAACTGAGCTCTCAGCTTGATTGAACAGTTAAATGAGTACTGATCTCTCTTTGACTTAAATCCCTACTGTCAGTGCTCTGCTAGATATTGGTTGCTGGAAATATGTTTGCTATAACAGAAATTTACATGTGAGACATTCAAGTATTTCTATTCATTTCAATCCTTTATACAAATTAGCAATGCAAACAAGTATTCACCATTATTGATTAAGAGTAAATTAGCTGTTCAATGGGGCCTAGAAGAAGATGTACTAATTATTATGCTAAATTGGAACAACTATACAAAATTTGTTCAAACGGGGATATTGATAAAATATGATGAACAAACAAAAACACAAACACATCTTTCACACAAATATTTACACAGAGATATTAATCTTTATATGTGTTTATTCAAATATGTATTTATTGAGATAAATAGTAGTGTATTCATATAACAGCTCAATCAAAGCTAAAAAAGTAAAAGCTCAGCAGTAATGAAAACCAGCATCCACTGTGGATCCCTAAGGCCAGGATGGGGAAATACTGTGAAAAATACATATGGGACTTTTCATTTCTTATTAGCATTTTTTTATGAACAAGTGCCATGGTTCTGTAGAAATGACAGTGACATCATATCCTGTCCCAGCAGTGAGGAAACCCTTCCTGCAAAGACGAGGGAAGTAAAACGCAAGCTTTCAAAACAGGGTCAATGTGTACATACTAGTAAATTGCACAACTCATGTTCTGTAATATGTTAATTAATCCTAAAACACCTTGGATTATTTTGGTGAACCGCTGCAGCAGTAGTCCCTCTTAGTTTACTTTCACATTATGAGTATTTTGTCAAATATTATGCAGACCACATTAGATTCAAGTAGCAGTTTGGGTAATGTGTTCTTGAGCTGAGACATGCAAATTCACTTCTTGTGACAGCTAATTTTTATTTGTGAACATGATCTAGATGTCACCAGATTGAAAATGGAGATTTTTGTAAGAATATTATTTGAAAGATCATCAAATATGATCCTTGGATCCTCCTGATCCTTTGCCAGGTTTAATACTGTCTAATTATTTTTTCAATTTAAAGCACTTTACGGTGCTTTTATACAGCTGTTTTTCAAAGACTTTCTGGGACTGGGGTTGGCGTTCACCTTTGCTACAAACACTTTGTACAATGCATGTAATACTTGCTTTTTCACAGCATTCTGCCATGATGTTTTCAATGTAAATGTACACATCTCAAATAAATACAAAAATAAATGCATTGACTATTGTTAATTGATTTAATACGTATTAATAAATGTAGGTTTGCATGGAGAAAGACTACCTACCTACCAAGGGGGAGACACAGGGAGGCTTAGAGCTATTTCAATTAATAGCTCTAAGTAATGGGGGAGGGACGTGAGGTCCCCTCCATCACATCAGCCTCACCATTGATACCGATGCAGGGATTTGCCATGAGTTACGCTTGTCAGAATGTCCAACATTCAGCAAATGCTTTTAAGGTGCAGCAGCAGCATGAGATAACATTTGATAATACACAACATTTATATACTTAAAGCATATTAGATATGTTTCAAACTTCATCCGTGCCTTCATATATCTAAATTTGGCCCATACATTGTATAATCTACCTTAACAATATATTAAATAAAACACATATATACTTTAGCATACCTTACAATTTATGTGAAAATTGGGTATGTGAAAGCAGCAGGGATTGATTAATTTTGCAAATGTTGCCATATACTGACCAATAACTGCTTTAAGTCCCTGTTTTACAGCTGTCTAGTTTACAAAAATAGATGTTTCAGAACAGAATGAATAGATGTTTCAGAATTTATGTGTTTTCATAGAATGAAAATAATGTACGCATTGCTTTTGATGAAGGTATAGGGGTATTGATCTTTGGCTTAGAGTCTGACTGCACCTGGCCATGGGGCAAGGTTGTTGACCAGCTGACACAAAAAGTAAGTGATAAGTGTGGATGGGACCAGATTGTTATCTGCATAGGTACTGTTTTAAAACTCACCTTTAAATTCTTCATTTGGATTTTCAGTTATGACATACAGAGGACATGAAATTATGATGAAACAGAGTCTGGGGAGTGAGAATGAGAAAAAGCTTCACAGCAAAATAAAAAGGTGTGTCTCCTCTGCTCTGGAGCTAAAAAAAATCCTGTCTGAAGACTAGTTCTGTCTTGCTATTATCTGTGTTTTTTCACTTCACAAATCTCATGCAGTACATGTCACAATATTTTTTATTTTTACCGTTTCATGTGAAAGCATATTTGAATGTACAAATATTTATACCACATTAACAGACATTGTGAATGTTTTACTTATTTTGCTCTTTTTTATAACAAACTAAAAAGCCCCAGTAGTATATATCCTGCACTTTCTGTCAAAAATGATTGATGACCCCCTCCTTGTCAGCCTGATTGAATGACAGGTCGATTTGATTGACAGTGTGTTTTGATTGACATCACGTTATGAGTGACAGGTCGTTTTGATTGAGAGGTTGGTTTGACGGTGGGAGGAGCTGTTTGCTGTCTATCTATATTTGTGAGTGTGTGTGACGGTTTAAATTTATCTTAGGATTTTATTACAAAAGAAAAAAGGCGTGATTGTAGGTTTGTGTGTTGCCCCGGACATGTTTGCGCCATGTGTTGACCTGTCCTGGTGTTTATAAATAGCGTTTGACCGTGGGATGGTATTCTGTGCGTTTTCGTTGTGCGACAAAGTCTAACTAGTTAGCTGTTTAAAAATGTCGGCATCCGCAGCGACAAAGAGTGTAAAGAGGGTACCACTCACCACTATTTCCGACACTGTTGGGGTCGACAAAATGACTTTTGCACCAAAAAGAAGAAGAATTCCGTGGGTTTGATCGGGTTTCTTCAAAACGAGAAGGAAGCTCTGGAATACGAATGGCTGTTGTCTGATGGTCGTGTTGGCGGGTATGTTTTTGACAAAGTTGCTCGTTGTGAAACTGTATACCATCGAATCTGGGAGTCGTTTACAGAGGACGTGTTGCACGTTTCATTCCCTGCTAAAGACTGGAGTTTGTTTAGAAACAAAGTTTGGAGAGACCTTGAGGTCCCTGGTTTGGACAGCGTCTACAACGCAGCGTGGAACAGTGTGACACCGAAAAAAAGCTACTATGTGTTTGCTAATCGTCTTGAAAAGGATCCTGATGATTACGTTTACATGTGTAGTGGCGAATACGCAATCGTGAAGGCGTGTGAAGATATAGATGTTGAGAGGCTTATGCGTGACCTAAAGTCTTATTTCTTTGGAAAGACATGCCTGCTCTGCATGATGTTTTCAAGAAGATAGACAGTCTGTTCAAATGGTGTGATGCTTTGGACAGATACTGTGGCATCAAAGTAAAACTTTTTCAGACGCAGGGGTCTGACCTCGAGTGTGACAGTGGGGCGGTACATTTGGAATCACCACCCATTCTCTACAAGCATTAAAAAGGTCGACAGCTCCAACACGGTTCATCTCAACACCTGCTGACGCACTGGCTAACCATGTCGTTTGTAAACGAAGCAGCATCATCTGAAGACAACAAATGGCTTGCGAATTGTGCGAGAATCTGGGGAAAAGGAACTTGACTTACTTACCGAGGTGCGAACCTACTGAATCGTCAACAGCATTGTCTTCTCCAGGGGGTGTAGAGACTGTGTCAACACCACCAAACGCTGCTGAAGATGTGGATGGTTGCATCGCTCCGCTGGGCTTCAGACTCATAAAGGCAGCTGTCGGTTTAATACTAGAACACATCATTGGTGTAAAGTTGCGGGAATGTTGTTTCGGCTGTAAAGTGAGTCACCCAAGCCAGTTACAGCATTCATGCCTCTTTGAACCCGATGCATACTTTTTTCAATCACACCTCGAGGAAATAAAACAGAAACTTTTCAAGCCAGAGTTACTACAATCCATCGAGCGTCTTCTGGGGACATACGGATTACGCCCACACCCACAAAAAAATTCGGCTCTGTGGAAACCATTATCTACGAACTGGAAGAAGAACCGTACATTTGCGAGAAACTGAGGAAAATCAGGGAAAAACTTGTTGATCCACAGAGCGAGCAAGTTGTTTTTGACGCTTTGGACTGTTGGTGGGGAAGAAGCGGTTGACACGTGTCAACATGGGTAATGTCTGTGGCAGGGGCGGACTGTCAAATGGTGTCGTTAAACAACGTGTGAAGTTTGAATTAACAGCATTGTTATACAAAATTATAGCTGATGAGGCCGATAATTTTAACACAGTACGCCCGGTCGCTGTTCGACGTTTGCACAACCTTAAAACCCAAATGGCAATAGCCAGGAAAATGTCTGAAGAGTGGTACCATCTGTTGCTGATATGTGCAAATGCAAACAAACCGTGTCATGTGACTGTAAGTGATCTTTTAGTTTGCACGGACTTGTGCCAAAGGAGTCTCGACATCGGATACATCACATGTCTTTGTGCATACATAACAGATGTTTGTGTAATGAAACTGTCGAAAAATGAATCAGTAAATGTGTGTAAAGTGGTTGAAATATTAGTTGATTTTCTGCTTGAGAGAAACGTTGATGTGTGTTAAATTTTTTAGACTACCTCGACACTTTGTGAGTTTGTATTCTTGCTGAAAATAAAAGGTGGTGCTCAAAAACATTTATGTCATTATTTGATCCGGTTTTCAGTCCGTAGGTATCATGTCAGATCTTTTGAAATCTGTTTACTACACGCCCTCTCTAACGCGGGTCTTTTGGTGGTAAAAACGTTTAAAGAGGCTGTGTTCAAAGACGCCGGTGTGCGATTGCCCGACAAACAAGTTTCTGATTGGTTGGCCGGAGAGGATGCCTATACACTTCACAGACCTGTTCGTATAAACTATAAGAGGAATAGAGTGGTGGTGCATGGTATGGACAAACAGTTTCAAGCTGATCTAGTTGACATGACCGCATACTCGAAGGAAAATGACAACTTCAAATATATGCTGACTTGTATAGATGTTTTTAGCAAATACGCATGGACACGTGTTTTAAAAAACAAGACGGGGGCGGAGGTGGCGAGAGCATTCGAATCCATACTGACGGATGGCAGGGTCCCCCAAAAGTTGCAGACTGACCGTGGAAAAGAATTTTTTAACAAACATTTTCGCGATGTAATGACCAAATACAGGATTCACCATTTCGCCACAGGCAGCGAACTAAAAGCTAGTGTTGTTGAACGCTTCAATAGGACAATTAAGGGTAGAATGTGGAGGTATCTCTGGCCGTCAATTCTAAGCGATATATAGATGTTTTGCAAGATTTAATCACTGCTTACAACAACAGTTACCATCGGAGTATCAAGATGAGACCTGTAGAGGTAACCAGTGAAAACGAAAATAATGTATTTAAAACTTTGTATGGTGTGAAGGATGTAAATGACAGGAATGTTGTGTTTAAATACAAGACTGGTGACACTGTAAGGGTTTCAAGGTGAGAGGACCCTTTACAAAGGGGTATGAGCAAAACTACACACATGAATTTTCACCATATCGGAGCGCATCCCACGAACGCCACCTGTCTACAAGCTGAAAGATTATGACGGCGATATAATAGATGGTTGTTTTCATGAAGAAGAGCTGCAAAAAATAAACGTTGGTAGGGATAAAACTTTCAAAGTTGAGAAGATTTTAGAAAGAAAGAAGATGGGTAAAAAGAGCGTAGTTCTGGTAAAATGGCTCGGTTGGCCTTCAAAATTCAATAGTTGGGTTTATGAAGAAGACGTAGTAGACGTTTAGAACCCTTTTAAAACATGCTTTTACATACTATGTTTCATTTGTGGTAGACAAGACCATGGGTGATGAAGGGTTTTACATAACGTTGCCTGCAACGCTTCTCGTCAGTGTATCCTGACAACGAGATATCCAAGTACAGAACCAAACTGGCCAGGCCAATAATACTGAAAGGCGATTGGCAGGTTGGTTTAATTGAATTTCAGTATCCAAGAACATGGGAGACTTTTTCGCAATGAAGATGGAACTTTTATCCTCATTAACAAAAGTTCTAATGAGTCAGCTGGATACAAGCTGCGTCTAGGATATTACCCGAACATAAGGGGGTGGTTGATGAGATTAATCTACACCTAGCGCAACACCATGCAAAACTTGGTTATGACGCTGTGAAAAACAAAATTTATATGCAGACAAAGCGTAACATAGTACTAAGATTCTACGGTAAACTCGCAATAATTTTGGGGTTAAATACAACAACAAGAATGTTTGACTCGGGTGATGGGCGGAGACGTCGGAAAGATATCTGGAAAAGGTTTACGCGCCACACCCCGCAGACATATACGGGGCTTCTACACTCTTTTTGTGTACACAGACATAATCGAGCATCAAGCTGTGGGTGACTATTTTGTCCCGCTATTGAGATGCGTACATATATCGGGAAAAACAATGAGATAGTCACTATTAGATACGACAAAGCGCACTACGTACCAGTGTCTAAAACGCACATCAGTGATATTGCTATAGAAGTAAAGACTGATCAAGACTACAACGTTCCTTTTAAGCACGGTAAAGTGGTTGCGAAGCTTCATTTCAGACCTGTGAAACAAGCGTACAGATTTTAAAAACGATGAAACCGTTTAACCCACACGCTCTGGATCCACAACGTTATGTCGCTTATTATCAAAATCAGGCCGGAGGCCTGTTGCATGGTTTTTGCGGGTAGCCCGACTATGTATGGTGCGGGGATTGGCGGTATTTTTCGAGGGCTTTTCGGATGGGCGTACCACTGTTTAAAAAAGGTTTCAACATTGCTAAACCGCATCTTAAGAGCGCTGCAAAAACATTGTTAGCGAAGTAGTCAGTAACGTCCTGACACGGGGAAACAATGTCAGCAACCAGGATGGTTCCGGCATGTTGGTGATGTCACGCAGATCTGTGAAAAGACCGCCCGGTACAAGGCGTGACCCACGTGCAAAGAAAAACAAAAGTTGTCGTAAGAGGCGGCCAGTGTCAAAAAGTAAGTCACGGGGTAAACAGCGTAGTCGCACATCAGCCGGAAGAAAATTTAACAGTATCTTCTAAGCAAACGTAGTAGTACATCGGACGGAAGAAATTTAAACACCACCTTCTAATTATGTCACTGATACACGACATGTCAGAAGAGTGTGTTAAGTCAGAGTTGGACTTGTTCACTGTCCCTTTGACACAAACGACAATAGAAAAAAGCATATATGTAGAAGTACCACCGATTTCAGCAATATCTGACGCTGCACCTTTGGAGTTTTTCATTGCGGGGAATGGTGAAGACTATATTGATCTGAACAATACGCTGTTGTACATACGACTCAAAATCACAAAAGCAGATGGGACAGACATCGCCGACGGCGCGCCTGTTGGCTTGATAAACTATCCCGGTGCTACTATTTTTTCCCAGGTTGATGTATCTTTGGGCGACAGACTAATCTCACAAAGTTCAAACACGTATCCGTATCGCAGCATCATAGAATGTTTAATCAACTACGATCGACACACCCTAGAAACACTTTTCTCCACCGGACTCTTTTATAAGGACACACCCGGACATATGGATGATACGGACCCGAGGGCGATAATAATGGACTGACAAAGAGAGCGACGTTTACAAACGCCAGTAAGGTGTTGGAGTTGCTGACACCAATCCACAGTGATATATTCTTCCAAGAAAAATTAATGTTAAATGGCATTGATATTAAAATACGATTGACTCGATCAAAGAATGAATTCAGTCTAATGCGCAATGACGGCATAGCCTACAAAATAAACATTCTTACAGCATCCTTATTTGTTAAAAAAGTTTCTGTATCCCCGACCGTAAGGTTAGGTCACGCTCAGGCATTACTCGCAGCGGACGGCGAAATATCCGATAGATAGAGTGCATCTAAAAAATTTCTCCATACCGGCCGGCACGCGTGTTTCTAACCAAGAAAATTTATTTTTAGAACACTACCCAAAACGGTTGTGATAGGTATGGTTGACAACGACGCATTTACGGGTGCTTACAATAAGAACCCATTTGCATTCAAACATTATGATTTAGAATTTCTAGCCATCTACGTAGATGGTCAGCAATACCCGCTAAACCCCTTCAACCCAATTATCAGACCGGATCGGCTGTGCGTGAGTTTTACCAGTTAGCTCTTGCCTCTGGAAGACATCTAAAAAATCGTGCTTTAGCAATAGACAGAGAAGATTTTTGGCCGGTTACACACTCTACGCATTTAACCTCACACCAGACGAAGAATGCAATCAACATTTATCTCTAATTAAGTCTGGAAATTTAAGTTGGAAACGCGTTTCAGACAGCCATTGCCACATACTATCAATTTGATAGTTTCGCCATATTTGATAGCATAATTGAAGTGTCCAACCGTAGACAGGTTCTGGTGGATTACTACTGAGACGATGAATACCGTTCAACTAACTACTGTTATGGACAAAATCTCCGCAAATACTTATTTTCTCGGTGTGTTAGCGTGTGATCAGTTACCTGAAAGACCTGTACAAAAATTACCTTCATCAGTGATAATCAACACACACAGTTCGGATCTTCCCGCGAACATTGGCTAGCCGTCTACATAAGTGAGGACCGTGTCGGGTGTTTTTTTGACAGTTTTGGAAACAATCCAAACCACGAGCTGTTTCCACCATCCATCTATAAGTTTTTAAGAACCACGTGCACAAGACTGCAATTCTCAAAAAAACAGGTTCAAGATTTTCTGTCGACCACACGTGGAGAACACTGTGTTTTTCCTCTATCACATGTCAAGAGGGTTGGACTATGAAGATGTGATATCTAAATATTCTGATAATTTGTTTAAAAATGATAACATGGTTTCGTTATTTGTGAAAACATTACAACCCAGGGTGTGCGTTTCTAGTATGTTTAACTGTGTTCAACATGTACAAATGGGGAAAATGTTCATAAACAAATGTAATGTACTGCGATGATGGAGAATAAACCAAGACAAACAAATTATACGAGTCAAAGTTTTTATTTATTAACATTTTGCAAAACATCTATGTACAGAACACATTTTCACAGTGTGCTTTTGAAAAAGACAGAAATTACACCATATTTTACAACAGGAGTGTTTAAAAGTCTAACCATGAGGCAGCGTCCAAACTAGGTGATCTAAACATGGATGTTTCAGGACTTTTTGTAGGTGTTGCGTAACCATATGACCCCGTGTTTTTAAATGAATTGATTTCATCTTTAACACGACGGTTTGGAACTGTGGAAAGGGGTATGTTTAGAGTCGCAATAGCTCTCAGGAATTCGCTCCAACCACGTGGTCTGCGTTTGACATTCACAGTCTGTGGCGCTGTAACACTTTTTACTAAATCAAATATGTGAGAACCAGGAATAACGGTACCATTTAAAATAAATTCGCCCGATTCGCTCCACGAAGCCACGTCTTTCGATTTCAACATTTTATCTAAAATGTATTGAGCATTCCTCCTGTTTCTTGATGGCACGTTTTTCAACACTTCTTTAACCACATTATCTTGTTCATCATCAACAACGACAGAATGAGTTCCTGGCGAAGCTTGATCACCATCCTTGTTTAAAGGGTCTGGCGGTAAGGACAGCGTTAAAGTATTGGTTTCAATATCCCCTGCTTAACCAAGGACAGATATCTTTGCAATAAAACCGTGTACAGTTTAGCTTTCTCACGCGGATCCAAATCATTTCTACTCAAAATACTCTTTATAGAGGCGTCCAATTCGTTTTCAACAGACTGTCTTATAGGTACGGGTACGTTGTCGTTCTTTAATCTATCCAACTGGCGTTGGGGACTAAAAACATTTTCTCGGCATACTCCATCAAAATTTAGTTCTGTCTCGATGCAATTAGACTACTTATAAACGGAACAGCTATGCTTAAGAGTGGGATAAGGAATCCGCCCTTTTGATTAATGGCTCGTTTCTTCCTACGCACAGCAATCTTTTTATCGGCGATAAACTTTATCTCGGTTTTCTTCTTTTCCAACTTTTTATACTGTGAATTTGTAAGCGGTATGGTGCCACGGAGAATGTTAAGAGCCACTTCGCACAGGGTCAAGATTAACTCGTTTGATGCTGTTTGCAAAATGACGCGTCTCTGTGCTGGTTTAGCATTAAGTAAGAGTTTCAAAAGCGGCAAGTTTCTATGGATCCTCGCTGACATGTTGGTGCCTCAACTCTTTTTCTGAACATAAACAGCCGGATACTCTGAAAGCAGGTCTGTTCTGAGACGAAATGTATCTGGGGTTTTCGCTTTATAATCAATCAGAATATACCCGTAAGGTTTGTCGGTAGCGTTTTTAAAGCATTCCATAAAAAACTTTGTGTTACCAGGGTACATTTGTCTGGCCAAAACACTGATCTGGTTGTTGTCTCTCGGGTTTTTAAACAACAATAGATAATTTGTGTTCAGACTGATAGTTCTGCTAGATTTCCCCTGAAAAACAAGTTCTGAACCAAGTAAATGGCGCTAAGGTTACGGTGGTGCACATATTGCGTAAACACCTTTTCAACTTGGGTGTTGCTACTTGCATCCTTCATCACGTCGTCAATAATTAACAAATTATTTTTGGTTACCGGTAGGAGATCGTCATCATCTAGAGCGCTGGGTATTCCTTCAACGAAATTGATGTCCCTTATCTTCAGTAACTCGTCGTAAAAAGAGGTTGCCAACAGTCATAAATGTACACAATGTTTTCAATTTTATTAGAAATCACTTTGTCAGCATTTGCAATCAACGACTTTACAAAAAAATGTTTTCCCAGAGTTTGAAGGACCGCTTATTACACAAGAGAAAGGATGTTGAAGTCTGAAATCAAACCACGTGACATCTCTCAAACCCTATTAGACCTATCCGCATACTCCTCAGTACCCATAAGGTAGCGTCGAGAAATCAGAGAGCAGGACACGTTTGTTGTACACAACTTTAAAACGTTTAACGACTGATTTGTTTTTCAGTGTGAGTTGTTTTTATTCCGTACAATGTTATCCGTGACGCGCGGGTATGTGTCGAGAGCAGTCTCTATTCACAACATAATGGTCAACAAGGTCAATCAATGTGTCTAGCTTGATTACCTTTGAATTTTCAGCATTGAGAGTGATTCCTTTTGCCTTCATGCATGTTTTGCCATTACCCGTCCGATACCCGTATGTCTTTGGACCGCCCGAGCAAAATTCTGTGATGTAATCACCATTACCTATTTCATCCGTCAGATCTCCTAGATACGGTCCTAGGGGTGGTTCCCAGTCGCCCTCCTTAGAAACAAAAACAACACTGTCCGTGTCACTGTACAACAATCTATCCCCCAACTTATCCATAAGTTCGTACAATTCTAAGCGTCGTGCGCCGTTGTGAATGCCCCGAGAAACACGTTTATGTCACGAGTTTGTCGCATTTACCATCCGCATGACGCCACTGAATCAAAGCAACATCCTCCGAGACAAGCGAAAAGTGTGTGACATCATACTCATCACCAAAAATGTATCGCGCAAACTGTTTGGGGGTCTGTCAACATTTCCGTCACGGGCAAATTCTCCCTCATTGAGAACCGCCCCCATAAACTGTTTAATAACAACTTGTTGATGGATCTCGGGCTTGGTTCATGCATATTTTTCGGGATTCAATCTAATATTCTCTTTTTCAAAGTAATCGTCAATATAGGCTCTCTTGTCAGCCTCTGTCACAGCGTGCGCGGGTAACCACTAGCCTCCTGTTTGTACTGCAGAAATGTTTTCACATAGTCACAAAACAAGGTGTCAGAGTTCTGTGGGAAATGCCACACTTCGTCTATCCTACTCACTACATACCCCTTTTCAATTGCTTTCATTAGCTCGATGCTAACCCAACATCCGGAAAGCGACCTTTCCTCATCACTGTGGTAACAGGGGTGGTCTGATTTTCCTGTTCGGCACATGTTCGACAGAGTGGAAACATTAATTTTCCGTTACACCGATAGGGAAGCACGGGTGAAGTAAGCCTCATGGGCGGTTGCACTGTTGCTTTGACTAGACCATAGTAATTTTCGAGTGGTTCAAAGTCTTTGAAAATAATATGCGGGTGACCTATGGGGTAGCTTTTCCTAGCCTGGCAGTATGGGTATAAACTTGTGAAATCCAGATACCTAATTTTCTCACCCTCCTTAGTCTTGTAGTACAGCTTGTAAGCATTTGTCCTACCACCAAAGAGGCTGTCTCTAGGTCTCAATCGGGACGGTTTGTACGTATGTCGCCATGAATGCTACAACGTCGGGGTTGTTTTGTCTGGCGTGTTTCACTCGCATTCCCACATGACATCAACCACCAACCCGTACACCCTTGTAAGGGTTTCCAGTTTGTCATCAAAACGCCTTCTTAAAATGCCGTATGGTATCTTTGACAACGGGTGGATGTGATTTGGGTTATAACGACATTCGTGTCCGTGATGCATACAACCGTTAAATTCGAGAGCTATTCGACGGCCGTCTTTTTCATAATAACCATCAACATAGTATTTGCCAACCATCATCTCACCGTGTGTCAGAGCATGATGCACATCTACATTTCTGGTCTTCTTGACAAATTCTAACCATTCAATTGAAATGTTTGAATACGTCTTGTGCTGGTTAATGTATGCGTTGTTATGCGTCAGGGCAAGTGTGTCTTTGGGAGAAAATGTGTCTTGTATACGGCCATACAACAGGACGCCAGCGTAGTGTAATTAAACGGGTCAAGTCCTGTACACTGAATAAACTCATCGCGGTATTTTAAACACGCCTCCCTTAGCAGGACGACATCGTTTTTGCCGTAAGCGTACAGTTCTTTCTTGAAGTCAAAAATACCACCAGCGACTTCGTTGTACCATTCGTCAAACTCCACCCTGTCCTTATCCGACATGAACTCATAACCATAGTAGTGCTTGTCGGGATAAGCACTGATGTAGTTATCGTTTACCCTCTTGTTAAATTTGTGTGGAAATATCCTTTTTCTCAACAGTGCGCAGATTTAACGCAGCGGATGTTTTAGCTAGCCGCATCGGAATGAACAGTAGCTGTCTATGTATCGCTGCTTCAAAGACTCATCATACAGGCAAATCAGTCTACACCCCATCATGGTGATTTTCGGAGTAATCCCGACTTTGGAAAAATGTTCCAAGAGAATAAAATTGTCGAACCCTGCAGCGTTGTGTGCCAGCCACGTGTACCCCGCATACTTGGGCCGTCTAAACTTCTTCATAAGTTTTTCAACACAATCCTCCCCTTCAGCTGTAAACACATAACCCTTAAACGTGATTGCACAGACAAAGTTGGCACTATGTTTACCATTCTCAAACCGAGTCTCAAAGTCAAAGAAAATGTACTTGTTTTGTATTTTTTTCAATGTAACGGGTTGTATGTAGCATTCGTGTTCAGCGTCCGGCGACAAATCCTCATTGCAATGAACACAACGCTCCGCAACACATTTGTGAGTCTTTGGTTTTTTCACACTAACATGGTAGCGTCGGTTACATTTCTTACAATACTTTGTAACATCGCACGGCGCTACAGCCACACCAGACTCGCCCGTGAAACAGACTGCTTGTGTTTCTCAAAACAAAACTCGGATTTGCAGTACCTCGAACAATCAGTACAATATTTCGACTTCCTCGGTTTCTTGTAACATTCAGAGTCGTTGCATACGTCACAACTGAACTTACAACTATGGTCTCTGCGATTACTAAACCCTCCATAGCAAAACTGACATACATATGTTTCGCCTAGGAAAGCCTTAAGATTTTTATCATATAATAATGATTGTCATGGAGGTATAGAAACACCGTCTTGCTGTGTGGTGTGTCACTTGTTTGGTACTTCTGCAACATACTTGTACGGACCTATAGAATACAACAATCTTGATTCCCAAGGCACGCTCAAACTTTGAAACATCTTTAAACCCTATTTTCTGTTGAACTGTGAAACCGACGTTAGTATGTATGTCTGTCGCGATCTTCTCTAACGTGTTGGGGGTTGTTTGCGGATTCAAATAATGTGCAAGGCAGATTGTGAAACATAAGTTGTTTGAAATATTGTAAGGACAAAACAAATTCATTCTGTTCTTACTAATCACTTCATTATGAGCCAGGTCACGCAACTTTCTATATGCGCGCCGTTCTTACCCGTGTTATAGAGACTACTAGTTCCAAATGATCATCAACCATGATTTGTGTGTTACTCTGTAAAACTCTTTCAATAGCGTCTAAGAAACTCAACACCGTAACCGTTTTCCGGAGACAACATCACGTTTACATCCGGCGCTAGGCTAGGCCCTCTCAATGTAATATTGAAAACACCGTTTTCACCAGCTAAAGTTTAGAAAACTCTACTATGTCACCCAGTGTATCGTGTAGAAACACTGTGTATGCAGCCATGTCTGTGTCGGGCGTCCCCCTGAAATTTAACAACCTGTGTAAAACCAGACTATTAAATCGAGGCCGCCACCACCGTATAATCACCAACAACACCACCCTCTCTCACCAATCTATCTATATCATCGTCGCTTAAACCACGGTTAGATGACGTGTCGGTGTGACCAGCACCGTTCTGGAGAGATTGTAGCGTGATATTGAGAGTATCGACATCATCAGGCGTACGGCAAATGGAAACATCAGTCAAGAGACTGTTTGTATTTGTATCTGACTCTCGGACGCTACCCTCTGCAGTTAAAAATGTGTTAATGTTATGCAGGACATTGTTGAACTCTGCAATAGCTTGCCAGTTTTCACCATCTGCGCTTCCAAACCTTCTACGCTTGGTTGGCGGTGACATTGTCTGTTTGAGTGTTAGTTGTGTCCTACTTTCTGACTCTCGACAATTTTTAAACTTTTAGTTATTTAATGAAAATAATTGTGTCTGACAAAAATATTTCATAAAAGAAAATAAAACACTCTAACATTCACACATATATTTACACTATTTGTTTAAAAGAGAATACAAACATTAGCTACGAGAAATGTTTGAAAGACGAACTAACACATCAGACAAGGCCCTCCAATCCACTTTACACAATGTAAAAACGTCCTGGATAACTTTCGTCTGATTGTTCAGCGTTCTAGTCAATTCCTCATATCTACGTTCCCATTTATCGTTAATATTAACCAACATCTGTAAAACATCATTTACCCCCGACAACACTCCACGCTAATTTTTCAACAACCTTACAGTGTCTCTGAAAAACACACGCTTGACTGTCAAATCGCTCCGATAACTGTCGGAGTTCGCAAATAAGCGTGTTACAGTCCTCAATTATTGCCAAACACATGCGACCATACCTCCGTGGTAGACAATTATCATCATGTTCTTGATTTCGCATATGCCGTCTTCGAGATCATCTGTAACGTCTTGAAAGTTATCTCGCGATTGAGTTTCCGACACACCGCGTCAGTAGGTGCTCCTACATCTGTGTTTGAGGTCGTTTCCTGATCTCCGGGTCTCGTCGTCCCAGTCTTTAATTTGTGTGTCCGTCCAGTCTCCGATGTATTCCAAAATTGTGTCCGCTGTTTGAATTGACGGTTCTTCCACTTCAGACACGTGCTGATCTCCTAGTGCCTCATCCGCTGTCATGTAAAGGTCTGCAATTCAGTGTAAAATATGATTGTTAGTTGTGCTAACGATCTGTATTTTTTCATTTTTCAAACAGTTTTTGTCATCAAAATGGTTAAGATTGACGATGATTAGATTTGTTCTTACCTATCACACTATCACCCACGATTTGGACGTTTTGCGAAACACCGGCCTCAGCGTGTGTGGTGTTATCCTCGCGACCTTACGTTTAGAGCTCACCCCGTGTGCTCTACCGTCGACAAACGAGGGCTTTCCAACAAACGGTCTGGATAGTTTCTTGCCCCCTCCGCTGCGGCGACTCGAACCCGGAGCGGTGTGACTGGGACAATGGATCGGACCAAATTTTGCAAAGCCGCTAAAAAAAAACGGATTCAACAGTGTCATTACATTTTATCGCTGAAAATTACTAATCTTGAAAAATGTAGTGAACTGTAGCTATATGTAGGCCTAATGTTCTTACCGATAGGTTGCTCAGATGTGCTATGACCAAGCGATGCGGCGCCGTAAGAATTTCGCCTGACACTAAAAAGGGTGTAATAACAACATTTATTTAATGGAAATGATAAACCGTGGTCAAACCTTTATTTTTTCATACAAACAAATTAAGTATGGTAAATTATAGACACTAACCAAGCTGCGAGAGTCCTTGAATCTCACTGATGGCATCGATGCAATCGTGTTCTGCAGCACCTAGACCAAATAAATACCTGTTAAACGAAACAAATCAAACAATATCACTCAAGAAAACATTGTAACACAACATACGTAAAATCTAGATAAAAGCAAAATTCTGTAAG
Source organism: Megalops atlanticus (assembly GCA_019176425.1). Classification (NCBI taxonomy): domain Eukaryota; kingdom Metazoa; phylum Chordata; class Actinopteri; order Elopiformes; family Megalopidae; genus Megalops; species Megalops atlanticus. The sequence continues at coordinate 6,221 of JAFDVH010000100.1, read as the reverse complement.
TACAAATAATTCAACTTACTCAGAGTAAAGGAGTCCATCGTAGTCTTCTCAAGAGTTTCTTCGACAACAGTTTGGCTCGATAAAACGAAAACGTTGGCCTCCACAGATTCCACGACCTTCATACTACCCGCAGGTCGGCACATTTTATAACCATTAGGACAAGTCAACATGTGTCACAACATGATTGGGTGGCAACCTCCTATACAATCACACGTTTTTTTTTCTTTGTAATGAAATCCTAAGTCATAAATCTAAAACGTGTGACAATCACCCGTCAAACACAAATTATAGCCATTAGGACTGGTCAACACATTTCGCACATGTCCGGGGCATCACACCGTCCGATCACACCTTTTTTTTCTTTTATGCCCCCTGTAAACGACTCCTCAGACCTCGTGTGAAAAAACGTTTTGCTTTTATGTCACTGTAAACGTCTCCCCAAACCTCGTCTGGAAAAAGTTTTACTTTGATGTCACAATATCTGTCCAAATCATCACAGCATTTGAACAGCCTGACCATCTTCTTGAATACATCATGTAGAGCAAGTATGTCTTTCCGAAGAAACATAACTTTAAGGTCACATTTAACCCTCTCAACAATCCCCTCTCAACACCCTCGCCTTCATCAGGAAGCGTGTGATCTTCACACACCTTCACGATTGTGTATTCGCCACCACACGTGTAAATGTAATCATCAGGATCCTTTTCAAGACGATTAGCAAACACATGGTAGCTTTTTTTTTTTTTTGTGGTGTCACACTGTCCCACGCAGCTTTGTAGACGCTGTGCAAAACAGCGGCCTCAAGGTCTCTCCAGACTTTGTTTTCTAAACAAACACCAGTCTTTAGCAGTTAATGAAACGCGCAACACGATCTCTGTAAACGACTCCCCAGACCACGTCTGAAAAAAAGTTTTACTTTGATGTCACAGTGCCTGTCCAAAAGCATCGCAGCATCTGAACAGTATGTTTTACTTTGATGTCACAGTGCCTGTCCAAAGTGTCACCATTTGAACAGACTGTCTATCTTCTTGAAAACATCATGCAGAGCAGGCATGTCTTTCCAAAGAAATAAGACTTTTAGGTCACGCATAAGCCTCTCAACATCTATATCTTCACACACCTTCACGATTGCGTATTCGCCACTACACATGTAAACGTAATCATCAGGATCCTTTTCAAGACGATTAGCAAACACATGGTAGCTTTTCAGTATGGTGTCACACTGTTCACCATTTGAACAGACTGTCTCGTTGTGCAGAGCAGGCTGCCCAAACCAGGGACCTCAAGGTCTCTCCAAACTTTGTTTTCTAAACAAACTCCAGTCTTTAGCAGGGGGAATGTTTCTAAACAAAAAGCGTGCAACACGTCCTCTGTAAACGACTCCCCAGATTCGATGGTATACAGTTTCACAACGAGCAACTTTGTCAAAAACATACCCGCCAACACGACCATCAGACAACAGCCATTCGTATTCCAGAGCTTCCTTCGTTTTGAAGAAACCCGATCAAACCCACGGAATTCTTCTTTTTGGTGCAAAAGTCATTTTGTCGAGCCCCAACAGTGTCGGAAATAGTGGTGAGTGGTACCCTCTTTACACTCTTTGTCGCTGCGGATGCCGACATTTTAAACAGCTAACTAGTTAGACTTTGTCGCGCACAACGAAAACGCACAGAATACCATCCCACGGTCAAACGCTATTTATAAACACCAGGACAGGTCAACACATGGCGCAAACATGTCCGGGGCAACACACAAACCTACAATCACGCCTTTTTCTTTTGTAATAAAATCCTAAGATAAATTTAAACCGTCACACACACTCACAAATATAGATAGACAGCAAACAGCTCCTCCCACCGTCAAACCAACCTCTCAATCAAAACGACCTGTCACTCATAACGTGATGTCAATCAAAACACACTGTCAATCAAATCGACCTGTCATTCAATCAGGCTGACAAGGAGGGGGTCATCAATCATTTTTGACAGAAAGTGCAGGATATATACTACTAGCCCCCACAAAATTAGGAACCTGTAAATTGCATCCAACATTGCTTTTGTAGCAGAATAACATTCATTCCTGATGATGCAGGTTATGATGTTTCCAGAAGGACGTTTTGTCATAAAAGAAGTGAATGCATGTATTGCTTTTTCAGTAAGGTTTTCCCCCTGACAACATGACCTAGTTGTACTGATGTTAGATAACGGTGGATATAATGGGTAGTGGTTATCATTGAGGCCTACTCTGGCTCATTGTTGGCTGTGTTTTAATTAATCAGCTATTCCATCAAGATTGATTTGTGGAACATTACATTTCTTTCAAGAATGATTGTAAGCCAATGTTGAGGTTGTGATCCCAGTCATTCTGTAGATGTTTTTTTGCATTGACAGCCAACTGTGAATAAATGATGGCAGGGTCAAAATGTCCACTGCAAACTTTGGCACACAGTTGGATACACTATAATTGCTGGCCTTTCAATCATCCATCTGCAGACAATGTTGTTTCCATGCTGGGTGCCATAATGTTAACCCACAGCTGATTATAAAGGGCCACATTAGCCAAATAAAGGTTCATTACAGTTGGGTAAAAATTGGTCAAATGTCAGTTGCAAACATTGGATTGCTGACAAGTTTATGACATTTGCTCATCTGTTAGCTGCCAATACAGGTATATGGAATACAACATTTGGCCAACTGTTTGCTGGCAGCATTGGTACATGTGGTATAATTCAATGATAATAACTCATTTTCCCCAAGACAATGTCGGTCCCATGATGAATGGCTTAATTTACCAAACAAATGATGAATGAATTCAAACTCAATTTATTGGTTTATGGCTTATGTTGGGCAGGTAAGGGTGCAAGGGTTACAATAGCTGGATGATTGGTGATACATTAGTTGCTAATATCAGTTTATTGAAAGCATATATAAATTGCCAAACAATCACTCATCTTTCAGCTGCCAATATTAGCTGATTGCGGTTTCCAAATGGCCCACTGTCAACCCGTCAGCACTGGAAGCACTGTAATTGCTCAATTATTGCTTATCTGTGTCAAGATGAATACCCAACAATAAACTATCAGTCAATAGGCTTTGTTGAACCACCAATAAGACATTAAAATAGCCCCAACTTCATTACTTTCTAGTGGCCAGTGTTGGCTCATCTGCAGTTATGACATTTTCCTACCAGTTTCTCATCAATTATCAGTCAAAACAAATATCATAATTAACTTAAATCCACAAACTTAGCTTGTCCTCTCACAAGCTAACTGTGATCACAGCCAGGTATATATTCCTTTTTAAAGAGAAGTCCATGATGTTATCTTATATAATTTGTTGCTCATGATTTTAATGTAAATGTTATCTGGTGTGATGGACAATAAACCTAATCTATCACGAAAGAAAAAAACGATTACAGTGACAGGTGGGAGGCTACAGAGAGGGTACATACAGATCTCACTTGCATGCTTCCTTTCATTTGATATTATAGAGCTGGCATTTCAACAGCAACTATTGGATTTGAAGTTTAAAAAGGGGTACTTAGCCCATGTGAGATTATTTTCTGCTATAAGATTTAGTTGAGCAAATGTTGGTTATTATAAAATAAAGTATGTCAGATTTTTAATACATATTGTTTAATAATCTTTAATGACCCTATGAAACAGTGATTATACTGTGTGCTTCATTTTACATACTGGTTCACAGGTATTGCATCTTATGTGATGTTCTGCCACATTTTAACACTTGAATCAAAAGTTATACAAGTGAAATTTAATATTTATCAATACATATAATGTTGAGTGCATGTCTTCACCCATGTCATGGTCATTTTGCTTTGGCTGTGTAGAAAACAAAAAATTGTGTGTGTATTGTTGAATTCAGTGTGGTAAAATTAGTTTAATTTAGCATAACCCATGAATACCTCGTAGCTGGCAAGAGTTGTAACAACTATGTTTTGATTCAAAGCTCAGCTTCATGGCCTGTTTTCCTGGTTTTAGAAAAAATAACACATAAATCACAATGTCATTCATCCTTTCTTTAGTCAATATGAAGATGCAAGTGAACTCAGTGGTACTAATTGCTTTTTGGCTGTTTTCAGCCCTTTGCAAAACAGGCCTGGTTCTATTGTTCTGTGCATAAGTAATAATCTCAGGCCCTTTGATTCATGCTGTCTCTTTCCCTTTGGGACAAAGTATTTGAAAAATTTTCTTCCTGTTTCTTCTACCCCTGAGGTTTAGCACTGCAGGGTACTGTTCTAATGCTCTGTGTCAAGCAACAGTACCAGAGAAGAGATTTGCAGATAGAATACATGTGGCTACATAATTGCATGCACGGTTATTAATGCTATCTAGATAGTGGACCGCCAAGCTTCCTCCTTTTCTTGTGTCGTTTGCATAGGAGCCCACACAGCTACAGCAGCGGGGCACAAGGAAGGGCCGACTCATACGAACGGTTACTCAACACACCAGCAATCTCTCGGTGTTACACAAAGTTATGTGCCTCTCTGATTCTTTCCATGTGGTATCCCACCAGGTCCATGTTTCAGCCAAGCTTGCTTATGAAAAGTAGTGAATGTATCTGACTTTGATTAATTGATTTTTGTGGGACCCTCTCCAAATGAAGAACTGGAAGAGAGAGAGGAGGAAACAGATTGAACATGATTAGTACAGGTTTGTTTTGGTTTGCCATATAGTGAAAGCTTTTAAGAGAAGTCTTAGTGTGAGAGGGAGAGCGAGAGCAAAGAATCCCCTGATCCCAGTTCACTGTTTTAGGATGTAACAGAAATAGATAGATAGATAGATTCAACTTTATTGTCATTGTGCAGAGTACAGGTACAAAGCCAATGAAATGCAGTAATAACCCCCAAAACCCCCATGCAAAGAAAACCCCCAAAATAAGAAATAGCCTGGGAGTGGTTTTCTTCCTCTGAATTCAGCCAAAAACATGTGCACTTGACCAGAGGGCATGAAGCTAACATGTATTCTACCTACAACTGCCTTGCAACTGAGACACTAATCAATATGTGAACTATTGTGCTGTCTGCCAAGTGTCTTGCCCAAGAGGTCTGTATTTTTGAGAGGAAAGGAAGTTGATGGCTAATCTGACATCTGATAAAGGATTAGACCGGTAGCCAGGCATTTTGCTACCCTGATATGACTTAGACGCCCACGTTAAGGTAATCACAACCTGCTGTGTGAATGTGTGTGCGCGCGCGCACGTGTAACGTGTGAAATGCTTTTGGCAAGGATAACCTGAATAATGGACATTATTCCTGTCCTCATTATCATCTTAATTTCGTTTCTAAAATCTTCCTCATGTAGTTATGCTGCCGGAGGTTTCCCTACCTTACGCCAGAGTATAACGTTGTTCTGATCACTGCGCGACACAGTGATAGTAACTTCCTAGTATGCAGATAGTTCACAGCTTATACATTAGTTCTGCCTGCACTCCACGGGTGAACGGTATGGAATCACGGTCTCTGTCATAAATGGAGGTACCTTCAAAATAGGAAAAGAACATAACACTTTCAGGAAATATACAAAACTATCATGGATAATACTGGACTTGGTACAGTAAGAAGTAGGTATGACTGTTCTCTTATGAATTAATTCATTTTCGCTGTTAGCTCCATATCCCTCCGTTACAGTTCTGTCGTGTTAGCGCATGGATAAGAAGCGACTTGTCGAACAATAAAATGTTTATTTGTATTTCAGACATTTTAAAAAGCTAAGCTGTCCTTATTCAATGCAAAAAAAAACTGATCAAAGCAGATCATTGTCGTACTTAGTGTTTTGCCTTCACTAACAGGGTTACGATAATACTTGGCCGTATAACCTGAGTTTAATGAGTAATAATAGTTAAACTGACAGATAAATGTTGTCAATGGGCAGTTACTGAATATGGTCCTTACGCTGAATCTTTGTTATGCAACATTTCTGGATAATACTAGAAACTAGCTGCAAATTTCGAAGAATTTTAATGACCAGTTTGAAAGTCTACAAAACTTTCCGATACTGATGCCTCTGACGTGGAATATGTAATCAATATTTGTATTTAGCTCATGTAGACTAGTTCTGTGGCCAATCACTGTAGTGTTGATAATGTCTGTCTCTGTATGTGTGTGCTTGATTTAACAAAAGTAAAATATTTTCTGTTCTTTTCCTATACTTCTTCCAATGAGTGACAACAACAGCAATAATAGTAATCATAACAATTTAAATA
>JAFDVH010000099.1:0-23994 GCA_019176425.1 Megalops atlanticus | reverse complement strand
ATTGGCTTCCCATATCCGTGGGGGGAAAACGTTACGTTGAGGCCTACCATTGACTTAACGTTGCCTACAGTAATTACTTGGAAAAATTGCCAAAATTCACCAGGGTGGAGCACGGTCTTAAGTTTTTGCACGTGTCATCTCCTGTCACGAGAGAGTGCGAGCGCCACGTTTGGAAGCCCTAGCTCATTGGCTTCCCATATCCGTGGGGGGGAAATGTTACGTTGAGGCATACCATTGACTTTACATTGCCTACAGTAATAATTTGAAAAATTTGCCAAAATTCACCAGAGAGGAGCACGGTCTCGATTGTTGACGGGTGTCATCTCCGGTCACTAGAGAGCATGCTTGCCGAGATTGAGAGCCGTATCTCTTTTCCTTTGGCATCTGTGAACTTACAAAGTTTGCACGACAGTCCCATTCAAATTTCCCATAGGACATGCCCGTGTTTGACGGCCTGTCCCGAGAGAACGGAGGAAGGGAGGCGCCCCAAAATATACGCCAGGGAAGATCCGGGGACCCTCTACCACATATCCGAAAAGCGCGTCATTCGGACATTTTGGGTCCGACGCCCCAGAAAAAAACAGGCCTTACAGCACTCTAACACCTGCAGGAGGTCATTTTTTGTGGGTGGAAAAAATGAGGTCGGCACCAGAACGTCCGAGGGCCACGAAACTCGGCACGCAGAAGCGTTCCAGGAGGCCGAGGCCATCCCCTGAGTTTCAGGCAGCTGGCCACCACGGGCGGCCCGTAGCGCCCCCTAGAAAGTGCGTTTTGGCACAACTTTGAAAGGTCGCGGCACGAGCTAGGAAAGTGCGATCGGGCCAAAACTCAGGATCCCGAGTCGCCTCCCTCAGGAGTCTGACATAAGTGAGAGCCGGACCCGTAGTTCATTCGCAAGTAGCGAGTTATACACTTTGACCACAGGGGGCGCCGCACCAACCCGGGACTCAGATATGCGGTACCGCTGGCCGAGCCGAGTCCAACAACGGTCGTTTGTTCTCGGTCGAATGTTCGGTTCAGTCGCAGTGAGCGCGCAAAGAATTGAGTTGTGAGACCTAAGCCTTAAACCACGGCGGGCGCCGCACCGGGATACGAACCATCCTGTGAAATGTCTAAGTGTCACTTTGTGTGCATGAAAAAAAACATCATTCCACGTCATTTTTAACATCAAGGAAAATGATTTTGGTGGAACTTACCATCATTATTAAAACCAATACCTAAAACGTTTAAGAAAAGCATTGTTTTGATTGAACTTGGCGTCATTCTAAAGAACAATATTATGGAAAGGGTCATTTTGTATGAAAGTTGATGTCAGCGGATGAGTGAAAATTGATGTCATTTGTAATCTGAGGGTTAAGAAAAGTGACATTTCGAGAGTTACGAAAAAATCAGGTGAATCATTTAAAGTTTCTAAGCAAATAGGTTACAAATGACGTCAAGATTAACCGTGGACTGTAGCGCCGCCTTAGTGGTCAAAGTGGGGTACTGCATGCATTTTTTACCAAAAGTGTCAGAAAGTTACAACTGACGTCAATATTTACTAATTTGGCCCCTGAGCGGGCATAGTTAGGGTTAGGGTTAGGGTTAGGTTAGGGTTAGGGTTAGGTTAGGGTTAGGGTTAGGGTTAGGGTTAGGGTTAGTCAGGGTAGGTTTTGGGTCAGGAGGGTTTGTGGATGGTCCCCCCCCCACATTGGTCTTTTCAGACCATGTGGTTGAAATGGGAGCTCAAAGGCAGGGCACGGGCCGACGCATGTTAAGCTGTACACTTGTTCCAATGACCTTTCACTTTATTTTTTTTGTTATATCCTGAATCTCAGGTTCATTATTGCTCATGTAGGCCTTGTTACTCTTTCAGGTGTGTAATATTCACTGTATTTTTAAACACAACATTAGTAGCGTATGTTCAGGATCATAAGGTGTTTTGACCTTTCGACCCTAGGCCTCCACCCCCGTCCCAAGAGGCCTGCGAGATTTAGTTCTTTTTTTCTTTTTGTGGGTATCCAAAAGCTTTCCTTTTTTTTTGTATTTAGTAGGCCTTGTTTTCCCTTTTAGATGTGCGTTTTTCTAACACATCATTGGTAGCGTATGTCAGGGTCATAGGGTGTTCTGGCCTTTCAGCACTAGGCCACCACATCCCCGTCCTGCCAGATTTAGTTTTTATTTCTTTTTAGGCCTCCACTGGCCTTCTCTCTCTATATTTTAGTTTTTATTGTAGTTTTCTTGCTGAGGTTTTAGTAGGCCCTGTTACTCTTTTTGATGTGCAAATTTTAACTGAATTTTTAAACACATCATCAGTAGTGTACCTCAGGATCATCGGGTGTTTTGACCTTTCAACACTATACACCCACCCCGAGGCGGCCAGCCAGATTTAGATCAGGCCTTTCTTGTGTCCCATATCCAATGAATTCCTTTTCTTTTTGTTTTATATTTTTTTTTTGATTCTATATTTTTTAGCCTTATCCTAATGTTTTTTCTGGCCTCACCACTAGGCCACCACATCCCCGCCTCTTTGTGTTTTTCTAAATACATTTTTTTGGTTAATGCTGGGTCATATCCTCCTTCTTCCAGGTCCCAGGGAACGTGACCGGTTTTATTTCTTTTTAGGCTTCCACTGGCCTTCTCTCTCTATTTAGGGGTGGTGAATTTTTTTTTGAACAAGCCCAAACAAAGCTTTTTTTTGCTGGTTTTCTTGCTTAGGTTTTAGTGCTCTGTGGTCTTTTTGATGTGTGAGTGGTGCTGAGCCACCGGACACAGATTGGGCCACCATTTAATCATCTGTTTCGGCCCCAGACCACCCTCCCTGCGTGCTGTCCAAGTGGAGATCAGGGGGCTGGATCCTTATCTCAATGATTTTCTTTTATTGATCTTTGTTTAGTTTTGAGGTTTACTCAACCACCTTTATTCTGCAGAGCCCTGCTCTTAGGTTTTTCTGCAAATTACTTTTGGGTATTCTTTAGGGCCTGCTCTGGATTGTTTTTGCTGTTTTTATTTTAGATCAATGCCGTTTTTCAATCTCTTCTGCGGGTCCCAGGTTAACCCTTGTAGATAGAGGACAGGTGCGTGGTGGGACAGAGCCCTGACTCCATCACCTCTGTAGGCCCCAGACCATCCATCCCGTGAGTGGACCCAGAGGGGCAGGACCCAGGGCCCCAAGTAATCTTTGCCAGCCATGAACAGATCACCTGCCTCCTAGCCCCCAAGGCCCCCAGGCCCTTGCTCTGTGCCCCCAAGCAGACTGTTCGTTAACACCGCAAGGTTTCCCAGTCCGCCTGATCAGGATCCGGGAAGGTAGGTACCGTGCATTACGTCACCTCCCAGACAGCCCTGGGTGCTGGTCCTTTTCCCAGCGGATGGCTTCCCTACCTGTTCCAGCCGAGTATTCCCCAGACACTGGAACCCTTCGGGAAGCCATCAGGCTTCTACTGGGTGGGACCCCACAGCTCAATTGCCTCCTGCAGCCTAAGGCCCTAATTTAGTCTGTTCTCTTCGGACACGGTTTAGACACTGGAACCCTTCACAAACTATGTGGTCTTTAAGAGAAGAGCAGTTGTACTTTCAGACATTGCTCTATGTTTTTATCTTTAATCCTTCAGCTGATATTCATCTCCAAAGTTCTTAATATATGATTACTGGGGCCCCTATTCAAATTTCTGCTTCTTTCTTTAATGTTTATCTTAAAATGGTTTTTTGCTTTTCTTATTTTAAATTTCCCCACTGAGGGGTGGTTTGTTATCTGGAGTATATTTAGATATTATATATTTTTATCTTTAATTTGTATTTTTATTTATTATCCTCCAAATTTCTTGTATTAATTTTATTGGATTATGTTTATTCTTTTTAATATGTAGATTTTTAGTATCCCTTTGATGTCCCAGTTAAGATTAGGGTTACAGATAGAGTTAGGGTTGACCCTGGGGTTAGTGGATTGTTACTGTGACTTAGGGTTGGAGTGCTTAGGATTATAGTTCTGGGTTACTGTTCCAGTTTTTTTTGGGGGACTTAGGGTTAGGGAAAATGATTAGCATACCATTATATTTTTGGGTTGGTAGTGCTTGGGTTACTGTTTAGGGATTCTTTAGGATTAGGTCACATTAGGTTACTGTTGGCTTGGGTTGGGGGGCTTGGGCCCCTGCAGAGTTCCTGGCCCCAGATTATCATAGCGTTATCTTTGCTAGGGTTAGGGTTGCTGTCTGACCGGGTTAGGGTCCCTGGTTGGGGTTAGGGTTTTGGTTGGGTTGGTGGAAAAGTTTAGGGTTTGCAGGGTTTTTGGCCCCAGAATGATAAACTTATTATGTTTTATCCTGAGTCTCAGGTTCATTGTTCCTGATGTTTGGCCCTTAAATCAGTACCTTGGGTTGGTGGAAAGTGGGCCCCTGCACCTTCCTGGCCCCAGATTAGCATAGCGCTATCTTGCTAGGGTAGGGTTTGTGTGAAGTCTGAAACGGGCTTCTATCCTTTCAGACCATTGCCTTTGGCCTGGGCTGGTGGAAAGGCAGGCCACGGGCCCATGATTAGCATAGCGCTATCTTGCCCAGGAGCTTTGCTTTCTGACCAGGTTCATCCCTGGTCATGCCCTTGCCTTTGGCCTGGGCAGGTGGAAATGGGCCCTGGCCCATTAAACACAACATTAGCAGTGTCCTGCTCAGGTATCGCAAGCTGTTTGACCGGGCTTCGACTATCCCTGGTCATGCCCTTGCCTTAGGCATGGGCTGGTGGGATTTAGGCCCCTTTTTTTTCCTGGCCCAATCCAAAGCGTTCCTTTTCTTTTTGTGAGATGGCGCGTTTTCCCTGTTTGACCGGGATTCTGTCCCTGGTCATGCCCTTGTCTTTGGCCTGGGCTGGTGGAAAGTGGGCCCTGCAACCCCCCTGGCCTGTTTCCTGAGTTTTCTGCTGAGATAGCGTATGCTGTCTGACCGGGTGTTCTGGCCTTTCAGCACTGGGCCACCACATCCTCCTGGCCCAAAAGTTTTTATAATCTTTTTAGGCTTCCAGGGATTCTGTCCTAGTCATTTTAGTTGTTGTGGCCTGGGCTGGTGGAAAGTTAAAGTTAGGGTTAAGGTTGTGAGGGTTTTTGATGGCAAATTTTAGGGAATTTTAGGACACATCATAGGGTTTGGTTTGGGATTCTAGGGTTTTCGAGTTAGAGTTAGGACACTATCCTCTGAGGGTTAGGGTTTGGGTTGGGATCCTAGGGTTAGGATTGTTGGGGTTAGGGTTAGGGTTGTTTAAAAATTAGGGTTTACTTAGGGTTAAGAGGGTTAGGGTTGGGGTTCCTGCTCTTAGGTTTCCAAGAAATTAAGGTTCTATTCTTTAGTTATTATGGGGGTTTTCTTTTTGGGGAATTAGGAGTTCCTTTTTATTTTAGGTTTTAGGGACTTAATGTTAGAATTATCCCTTTTAGGAGATCCAGGGCTTGGGGTTAGGGTTCGTGCAATTTAGGGTCTCGGTTGGGGGCTGGGGTTTAGGGTTTGAGAATTAGAGAAGACTGGGATGCGAATAGAAATTGTAGTAGGAGATTTTAGTCCCTGGGTTGGAGTAATTTAGGGTGGGGGTTGGAGTTACCGTTAGGGTTAAGGTTAGGGTTGTAAAATTTAGGGTTTCTTTTTTAAGGTTGGAGGCCTTTTGGGTTCCAGCTGGGGTTAGGTGTTGGGGGGCTTGACTTAGGGTTGGGGACTTAGGGTCTATGTTTGTTATTAGGGGTTAGGTTAAAGAGGTAGAATTAGGGTTGGGGAGCTTAGGATTCAGGTTAGGGTTTCAGATAACGTTAAGGGACTTAGGTTAGGGTTAGGGCTTTTAGGACCACAAGTGTAAAGTTACTATTGGCTGTTTTTGGCTGTTTTTAATAGGGAACTCAGATTTAGTTTGTTTCCCACAGCCATACTGCTCTTTTTTTTTGCAGTTGTACCTCATCACTGTTCTTCCTATTATTAGCCATTTTTATTTTTATTATTTTTTTATTTTTTATTTTAATTTTTAAGGGTACATATGAACACACATGGTACCAAAGAACATTAAACACCAGTCCAAGACCTATGCTTTAAGAGGAACTTCTTAAAGAACTAAATATTTTCAGAATGTTGTAATTTCCCCAGATTATCTTTGTCCTGCTGTTGATTTATCCCAGGTTGTTTGATTGGAATAGCCCTCATTTGTATGATTGTTCGAAAGGTCCTTGAATATCCTCCTTGTTGCAGGGCTTTAAATTTTTAATTTGGGTTTTTTGTTCCCTTTAAGGTTTTGAAAATAATTGATGCCTTTATAATGACCCCTGAGAGTATGTTTGGGTTATTCCAGCTTCCGGGTTGTGGTTTGTGTGGAAATGTTGTTGTGTCTGTTCCAGGTCCCTGTGGGTATCATGCTTAGGGTGTGCTTCACTTTAATTACCATTATATTTTATTCAAAGTTTCCTTGAACTGATTGAATTGGAGATTTAGGATTAGTGTCCAAGTTCCCCAGTTGTCAAAAGAACCTGAAGTTGTGGGCTTTAGGTTTTTGCTTTTTAGGGTTAAAATGTCTCCTTCCACCCTGCCTTGTAGATGTTTTGCAAATTATGCTGGGGCAAATTTCTTCCCCATAGTTTAGGGTTTAGTTTATAGGTATGATTGCCTTATTATGTTTTATCCTGGCTAAGGTTCATTGGTCTGAACTTTGGCCCTTCATTTCTACACTGTTTGTGATCCAGCGATCCAGAATTTTTACTGATAAAGGGTTAGGTTTTGTGGAAGTTTTCCGATGATCCCCCACATTAGTCCTTTCAGACCATGTGGTTGAAATGGGGGCTCAAAGGCAGGGCACGGGCCGACGCATGTTAGGCTGTACACTTGTCCCAATGACCTTTCACTTTCTTATTTTTGTTATCTCCTGGAATCTCAGGTTCATTATTGCTCATGTAGGCCTCGTTACTCTTTCAGGTGTGTAATATTCACTGTATTTTTAAACACAACATTAGTAGTGTATGTCAGGATCACAAGGTGTTTTGACCTTTCGACCCTAGGCCTCCACACCCCGTCCCAGAGGCCTGCGAGATTTAATTCTTTTTTTTCTTTTTGTGGGTATCCAAAGGCTTTCCTTTTCTTTTTGTATTTAGTAGGCCTTGTTTTCCTTTTAGATGTCTTTTTTTTTGACACATCATTTTCAGGATCATTGGTGTTCTGGCCTTTCAGCACTGGCCACCACATCATAGGGTGTTTCTGGCCTTTCAGCACTCAGGGGTGTTCTGGCCTTTCAGCACCACCCATCCCCGTCCTGCCAGATTTAGTTTTTATTTCTTTTTAGGCCTCCACTGGCCTTTCAGACCAGGCCACCAATCCCCGGGGGCTTTTTAGGCCTCCACTGGCTTGTCTTTCTATACTTTAGTTTTTGTTGTAGTTTTCTTGCTTAGGTTTTAGTTGTGTGTAATATTCACTGTATTTTTAAACACAACATTAGTAGTGTATGTCAGGATCATAAGGTGTTTTGACCTTTCGACCCTAGGCCTCCACACCCCGTCCCAGAGGCCTGCGAGATTTAGTTCTTTTTTTTTTCTTTTTGTGGGTATCCAAAAGCTTTCCTTTTCTTTTTGTATTTAGTAGGCCTTGTATTCCCTTTTGATGTGCGATTTTCACATCATTGGTGGCGTATGTCAGGGTCATAGGGTGTTCTGGCCTTTCAGCACTAGGCCACCACATCCCCGTCCTGTTTCACTGAGTTTTCTAACACTTCATTGGTGGCGTATGTCAGGGTCATAGGGTGTTCTGGCCTTTCAGCACTAGGCCACCACATCCCCGTCCTGCCAGATTTAGTTTTTATTTCTTTTTAGGCCTCCACTGGCCTTCTCTTTCTATACTTTAGTTTTTGTTATAGTTTTCTTGCTTTAGGTTTTAGTAGGCCCTGTTACTCTTTTTGATGTGCAAAATTTAACTGAATTTTAGGACACATCATCAGTAGTGTACCTCAGGATCATCGGGTGTTTCGGCCTTTCAACACTATACACCCTCCTCTGAGGCGGCCAGCCAAGGGAGATCAGGCCTCGGCTTGTGTCCCATATCCAATTGATTTTCTTTTATTAATCTTTGTTTAGTTTTTGAGGGTTTAATCAACCTCAACTTACTTTATTCTTTTTCAGTTATCCTGCTCTTAGGTTTTTCTGCAAATTACTTTGGGTATTCTTTAGTTATCCTGCAAAAAGACTGTTTTTGCTGTTTTTTCCTTTTTATTTTAGGTTTTTAAACTAAATGCTATTTTTCATATCCCTTCTCCGGGTCCCAGGAAACGCTGGTGTAGTGCATCGTGGACAGGTGCGTGAGTGGTGCTAGCCACCGGTAGAAGACTGGGCCACCAATTAAGGTCTGTAGGCCCCAGACCACCGTCCCTGCGTGCTGTCCAAGTGGACCCAGGGGGGCTGGATACTTACTTTGCTCTACCCAAGTGATCTTTGTTAACACCGCAAGGTTGCCCGATCACCTGAGTAGAGCCTGCGAGAGGGCCTCCTTCGTGGGGCTTGCTCTGGCGTTTCCCCCAAGCAGACTGTTCGTTAACACCGCAAGGTTTCCCAGTCTGCCTGATCAGGGCCCGGGAAGGTAGGTACCGTGCATTACGTCACCTCCCAGACAGCCCTGGGTGCTGGCCCTTTTTCCCCAGCGGATGGCTTCCCTACCTGTTCCAGCCGAGTATTCCCCAGACACTGGAACCCTTCGGGAAGCCATCAGGCTTCTACTGGGTCGGACCCACACAGCTCAATTGCCTCCTGCATCCTAAGGCCCTAATTTAGTCTGTTCTCTTCGGACACGGTTTAGTTTTTTCCGACCTCACAAACTATGTGGTCTTTAAGAGAAGCAATTGTACTTTCAGACGCAGAAAAACTATGTTTTTATCTTTAATCCGTCCCGAGATATTCATCTCCAAAGTTCCAATATATGATTACCCAGAGGCCCCTATTCAAATTTCTGCTTCTTTCTTTAATGTTGGTATCTTAAAATACCTTTTTGTTTCTAATTTTAAATTTCCCCACTGCGGAGTGGTTTGTTATGGAGTATATTTAGATATTATATATTTTTATACTTTAATTTGTATTTTTATTTATTCGTATTGTAATTTTCTTGTATTAATTTTATTAGATTATGTTTATTCTTTTTAGATATGTAATTTTTTAGTATCCCTTTAGGGTTGGGGTTAAGATTAGGGTTACAGATAGAGTTAGGGTTGACCCTTAGGGTTAGGGCTAGGGTTACTGCTACAACTTAGGGTTGGAGAGTTTAGGATTATAGTTAGGGTTACTGTTCCAGTTTTTTAGGGTTGGGGGACTTAGGGTTAGGGTTGGGGTTAGGGTTACAGTTTATTTTGGAGTTAAGATTAGGGTTACTGTTACCATTTTTAGGGAATTTAGGATTAGGGTTGGGATTAGGGTTACTGTTCCAGCTTAGGGTTTGGGGCTTTAGGGTTTTAGAGATAGGGTTAGGGTTACGGTTAGTGTTACCCTTACCGCTTAGGGTTAAGGTTTTAGGGTTAGGGTCGGGGTTGGGGTTAGGGTTGCGGTTAGGGTTACCCTAACAGTTTAGGGTTTAGGGTTTTTAAGAATGATAAACTTATTATGTTTTATCCTGAGTCTCAGGTTCATTGTTGCTGATGTTTGGCCCTTAAATCAGTACCCAGTAGGAAATGCCGTATTGACTGCTAATTTTTAGTGGTCACCCTTATCATCCTTATACAGTGAAGTAAACTATATGTGTGAGCAGATGAGCAGAAGGACGAACCGGGCAACGGCCACGGCCAGCGAACGAACCAGACAGACGAATGCAGGAGGGCCCCAAGGAGACCACCGCCGGAGGAACGAATGAACGACCGCCAGTTAAGGCCAGCCGACAAGCGAACACCCGCCGAGGGCTCTCCCGGTCAGTCGGCCAAACAACCGCCTGAACGAATCCCCCAGGCGAACGCACAAACCGCCGGACGGACGAGAGCCCCGGGCGGCCCCCCAATGAACGAATGAACGAACACCAATTAAGGTGGGCGAACAGACGAACACCCCACCCAGGGCCCCGGAGAGAGCAAACGACCAGGCCGCCGGATGCGCAGGCGCCGCAGGCGAACGGACAGGCCGCTGAGTGAACGAAAACTCTAAGGGGTCAACCGGCACCCGAATGAACGCCCAAACGCCCGCCCCGCCGTCCCCAGAAACAACCGACCACCCGAAAGCCCCTAAGCGAGCTCCTTGTGTTGGCGGGAAAACGTCAACCTGGAAAGAGCAGAGGTGAGGAGTGAGGCCGCAAGCTTAGCAGGTCACCCTCTATGCCTGGCTTGGCATATCTCGCTCGCCCAGTCAGTCCTCCATACCTCTGCAAGAAGCCTGGAGGACGAATGGGCGCGAAATTTAGGTGTTGTTTAATTCTTTAATTCTTATTCACTTAAGTGAGCTCCAAAAGGCCTTTAGATTTTGTTCTTATTTTCTTTTTAAGGCATCCAACATCTTTCCTTTTCTTTCTGTATTTGTAGTTTTAATAGGCCTTGTTACTTTTTTTAGACGTGTAATTTTTTCTGAATTTTTGAACACATCTTCAGGATCATAGGGTGTTTTGGCCTTTCAGCACTAGGCCTCCACACCCTTGTCCAAGAGGCCTTTTCTTATAAGAATGGCCACACTGTAGTTGAATTCAGAAAGGGTTTTATTTGGGATCTTTTTGTGTCAGCCTGGTCCGATGGCACTGGCTGGGTTAGGTTTTGTGGAAGTTTTCCGATGATCCCCCCCACATTAGTCCTTTCAGACCATGTGGTTGAAATGGGGGCTCAAAGGCAGGGCACGGGCCGACGCATGTTAGGCTGTACACTTGTCCCAATGACCTTTCACTTTCTTATTTTCAGGTTCATTATTGCTCATGTAGGCCTCGTTACTCTTTCAGGTGTGTAATATTCACTGTATTTTTAAACACAACATTAGCAGTGTATGTCAGGATCACAAGGTGTTTTGACCTTTCGACCCTAGGCCTCCACACCCCGTCCCAGAGGCCTGCGAGATTTAGTTCTTTTTTTTTTTTGTGGGTATCCAAAAGCTTTCCTTTTCTTTTTGTATTTAGTAGGCCTTGTATTCCCTTTTTGATGTGCGATTTTCATCGCGCACAGGGTCATAGGGTGTTCTGGCCTTTCAGCACTAGGCCACCACATCCCCGTCCTGCCAGATTTAGGTTTTATTTCTTTTTAGGCCTCCACTGGCCTCTCTCTTTCTATACTTTAGTTTTTGTTGTAGTTTTCTTGCTTAGGTTTTAGTTGTGTGTTATTCACTGTATTTTTAAACACAACATTAGTAGTGTATGTCAGGATCATAAGGTGTTTTGACCTTTCGACCCTAGGCCTCCACACCCCGTCCCAGAGGCCTGTTTAGTTCTTTTTTCTTTTTGTGGGTATCCAAAAGCTTTCCTTTTCTTTTTGTATTTAGTAGTTTTCTTCCCTTTTGATGTGCATTTTCTTCATTGGTGGCGTATGTCAGGGTCATAGGGTGTTCTGGCCTTTCAGCACTAGGCCACCACATCCCCGTCCTGTTTCACTGAGTTTTCTAACACTTCATTGGTGGCGTATGTCAGGGTCATAGGGTGTTCTGGCCTTTCAGCACTAGGCCCACCACATCCCCGTCCTGCCAGATTTAGTTTTTATTTCTTTTTAGGCCTCCACTGGCCTTCTCTTTCTATACTTTAGTTTTTGTTATAGTTTTCTTGCTTTAGGTTTTAGTAGGCCCTGTTACTCTTTTTGATGTGCAATTTTAACTGAATTTTAGGACACATCATCAGTAGTGTACCTCAGGATCATCGGGTGTTTCGGCCTTTCAACACTATACACCCTCCTCTGAGGCGGCCAGCCAAGGGAGATCAGGCCTCGGCTTGTGTCCCATATCCAATTGATTTTCTTTTATTAATCTTTGTTTAGTTTTTGAGGGTTTAATCAACCTCAACTTACTTTGGTTATTTTGCAGTTATCCTGCTCTTAGGTTTTTCTGCAAATTATTTTGGGTATTCTTTAGTTATCCTGCAAAAAGACTGTTTTTGCTGTTTTTAGTTGTTCCTTTTTATTTTAGGTTTTTAAGCTAAATGCTATTTTTTTTTTTTTTTCTCCGGGTCCCAGGAAACGCGCTGGTGTAGTGCATCGTGGACAGGTGCGTGAGTGGTGCTAGCCACCGGTAGAAGACTGGGCCACCAATTAAGGTCTGTAGGCCCCAGACCACCGTCCCTGCGTGCTGTCCAAGTGGACCCAGGGGGGCTGGATACTTACTTTGCTCTACCCAAGTAATCTTTGTTAACACCGCAAGGTTGCCCGATCACCTGAGTAGAGCCTGCGAGAGGGCCTCCCTTCGTGGGGCTTGCTCTGGCGTTTCCCCCAAGCAGACTGTTCGTTAACACCGCAAGGTTTCCCAGTCTGCCTGATCAGGGCCCGGGAAGGTAGGTACCGTGCATTACGTCACCTCCCAGACAGCCCTGGGTGCTGGTCCTTTTCCCAGCGGATGGCTTCCCTACCTGTTCCAGCCGAGTATTCCCCAGACACTGGAACCCTTCGGGAAGCCATCAGGCTTCTACTGGGTCGGACCCACACAGCTCAATTGCCTCCTGCATCCTAAGGCCCTAATTTAGTCTGTTCTCTTCGGACACGGTTTAGTTTTTTCCGACCTCACAAACTATGTGGTCTTTAAGAGAAGCAGTTGTACTTTCAGACGCAGAAAAAACTATGTTTTTATCTTTAATCCTTCCCGAGATATTCATCTCCAAAGTTCCAATATATGATTACCCAGAGGCCCCTATTCAAATTTCTGCTTCTTTCTTTAATGTTGGTATCTTAAAATACCTTTTTGTTTCTAATTTTAAATTTCCCCACTGCGGAGTGGTTTGTTATGGAGTATATTTAGATATTATATATTTTTATACTTTAATTTGTATTTTTATTTATTCTTATTGTAATTTTCTTGTATTAATTTTATTAGATTATGTTTATTCTTTTTAAATATGTAATTTTTAGTATCCCTTTAGGGTTGGGGTTAAGATTAGGGTTACAGATAGAGTTAGGGTTGACCCTTAGGGTTAGGGCTAGGGTTACTGCTACAGCTTAGGGTTGGAGAGTTTTAGGGTTTATTATAGTTAGGGTTACTGTTCCAGTTTTTTAGGGTTGGGGGACTTAGGGTTAGGGTTGGGGTTAGGGTTACAGTTTATATTTTTAGGGTTAAGATTAGGGTTACAGTTTAGGGTTGGAGATTTAGGATTAGGGTTAAGATTAGGGTTACTGTTCCAGCTTAGGGTTGGGGTTTTTAGGTTTAGGGTTAGAGATAGGGTTAGGGTTACGGTTAGTGTTACCCTTACCGCTTAGGGTTAAGGTTTTGGGGTTAGGGTTGGGGTTAGGGTTGCGGTTAGGGTTACCCTAACAGTTTAGGGTTTAGGGTTTTTAAGAATGATAAACTTATTATGTTTTATCCTGAGTCTCAGGTTCATTGTTGCTGATGTTTGGCCCTTAAATCAGTACCCAGTAGGAAATGCCGTATTGACTGCTAATTTTTAGTGGTCACCCTTATCATCCTTATACAGTGAAGTAAACTATATGTGTGAGCAGACGAGCAGAAGGACGAACCGGGCAACGGCCACGGCCAGCGAACGAACCAGACAGACGAATGCAGGAGGGCCCCAAGGAGACCACCGCCGGAGGAACGAATGAACGACCGCCAGTTAAGGCCAGCCGACAAGCGAACACCCGCCGAGGGCTCTCCCGGTCAGTCGGCCAAACAACCGCCTGAACGAATCCCCCTAGGCGAACGCACAAACCGCCGGACGGACGAGAGCCCCGGGCGGCCCCCAATGAACGGACGAATGAACGAACACCAATTAAGGTGGGCGAACAGACGAACACCCCACCCAGGGCCCCCCGGAGAGCAAACGACCAGGCCGCCGGATGCGCAGGCGCCGCAGGCGAACGGACAGGCCGCTGAGTGAACGAAAACTCTAAGGGGTCAACCGGCACCCGAATGAACGGCCCAAACGCCCGCCCCCGCCGTCCCCCAGAAACAACCGACCACCCGAAAGCCCCTAAGCGAGCTCCTTGTGTTGGCGGGAAAACGTCAACCTGGAAAGAGCAGAGGTGAGGAGTGAGGCCGCAAGCTTAGCAGGTCACCCTCTATGCCTGGCTTGGCATATCTCGCTCGCCCAGTCAGTCCTCCATACCTCTGCAAGAAGCCTGGAGGACGAATGGGCGCGAAATTTAGGTGTTGTTTAATTCTTTAATTCTTATTCACTTAAGTGAGCTCCAAAAGGCCTTTAGATTTTGTTCTTTTTTTCTTTTTTTCTTTTTAAGGCATCCAACATCTTTCCTTTTCTTTCTGTATTTGTAGTTTTAATAGGCCTTGTTACTTTTTATAGACGTGTAATTTTTTCTGAATTTTTGAACACATCTTCAGGATCATAGGGTGTTTTGGCCTTTCAGCACTAGGCCTCCACACCCTTGTCCAAGAGGCCTTTTCTTATAAGAATGGCCACACTGTAGTTGAATTCAGAAAGGGTTTTATTTGGGATCTTTTTGTGTCAGCCTGGTCCGATGGCACTGGCTGGGTTAGGTTTTGTGGAAGTTTTCCGATGATCCCCCCCACATTAGTCCTTTCAGACCATGTGGTTGAAATGGGGGCTCAAAGGCAGGGCACGGGCCGACGCATGTTAGGCTGTACACTTGTCCCAATGACCTTTCACTTTCTTATTTTCAGGTTCATTATTGCTCATGTAGGCCTCGTTACTCTTTCAGGTGTGTAATATTCACTGTATTTTTAAACACAACATTAGCAGTGTATGTCAGGATCACAAGGTGTTTTGACCTTTCGACCCTAGGCCTCCACACCCCCGTCCCAGAGGCCTGCGAGATTTAGTTCTTTTTTTCTTTTTGTGGGTATCCAAAAGCTTTCCTTTTCTTTTTGTATTTAGTAGGCCTTGTTTTCCTTTTTGATGTGCGATTTTCACATCATTGGTGGCGTATGTCAGGGTCATAGGGTGTTCTGGCCTTTCAGCACTAGGCCACCACATCCCCGTCCTGCCAGATTTAGTTTTTATTTCTTTTTAGGCCTCCACTGGCCTTCTCTTTCTATACATTAGTTATTGTTGTAGTTTTCTTGCTTAGGTTTTAGTTGTGTGTAATATTCACTGTATTTTTAAACACAACATTAGTAGTGTATGTCAGGATCATAAGGTGTTTTGACCTTTCACCCTAGGCCTCCACACCCCGTCCCCCTGCGAGAGATTTAGTTCTTTTTTTCTTTTTGTGGGTATCCAAAAGCTTTCACTTTTTGTATTTAGTTTTCCCTTTTTGATGTGCATTTTCATCATTGGTGGCGTATGTCAGGGTCATAGGGTGTTCTGGCCTTTCAGCACTAGGCCACCACATCCCGTCCTGTTTCACTGAGTTTTCTAACACTTCATTGGTGGCGTATGTCAGGGTCATAGGGTGTTCTGGCCTTTCAGCACTAGGCCACCACATCCCCGTCCTGCCAGATTTAGTTTTTATTTCTTTTTAGGCCTCCACTGGCCTTCTCTTTCTATACTTTAGTTTTTGTTATAGTTTTCTTGCTTTAGGTTTTAGTAGGCCCTGTTACTCTTTTTGATGTGCAATTTTAACTGAATTTTAGGACACATCATCAGTAGTGTACCTCAGGATCATCGGGTGTTTCGGCCTTTCAACACTATACACCCTCCTCTGAGGCGGCCAGCCAAGGGAGATCAGGCCTCGGCTTGTGTCCCATATCCAATTGATTTTCTTTTATTAATCTTTGTTTAGTTTTTGAGGGTTTAATCAACCTCAACTTACTTTGGTTATTTTTTCAGTTATCCTGCTCTTAGGTTTTTCTGCAAATTACTTTGGGTATTCTTTAGTTATCCTGCAAAAAGACTGTTTTTGCTGTTTTTAGTTGTTCCTTTTTATTTTAGGTTTTTAAGCTAAATGCTATTTTTCATATCCCTTCTCCGGGTCCCAGGAAACGCGCTGGTGTAGTGCATCGTGGACAGGTGCGTGAGTGGTGCTAGCCACCGGTAGAAGACTGGGCCACCAATTAAGGTCTGTAGGCCCCAGACCACCGTCCCTGCGTGCTGTCCAAGTGGACCCAGGGGGGCTGGATACTTACTTTGCTCTACCCAAGTAATCTTTGTTAACACCGCAAGGTTGCCCGATCACCTGAGTAGAGCCTGCGAGAGGGCCTCCCTTCGTGGGGCTTGCTCTGGCGTTTCCCCCAAGCAGACTGTTCGTTAACACCGCAAGGTTTCCCAGTCTGCCTGATCAGGGCCCGGGAAGGTAGGTACCGTGCATTACGTCACCTCCCAGACAGCCCTGGGTGCTGGTCCTTTTTCCCAGCGGATGGCTTCCCTACCTGTTCCAGCCGAGTATTCCCCAGACACTGGAACCCTTCGGGAAGCCATCAGGCTTCTACTGGGTCGGACCCACACAGCTCAATTGCCTCCTGCATCCTAAGGCCCTAATTTAGTCTGTTCTCTTCGGACACGGTTTAGTTTTTTCCGACCTCACAAACTATGTGGTCTTTAAGAGAAGCAGTTGTACTTTCAGACGCAGAAAAAACTATGTTTTTATCTTTAATCCTTCCCGAGATATTCATCTCCAAAGTTCCAATATATGATTACCCAGAGGCCCCTATTCAAATTTCTGCTTCTTTCTTTAATGTTGGTATCTTAAAATACCTTTTTGTTTCTAATTTTAAATTTCCCCACTGCGGAGTGGTTTGTTATGGAGTATATTTAGATATTATATATTTTTATACTTTAATTTGTATTTTTATTTATTCTTATTGTAATTTTCTTGTATTAATTTTATTAGATTATGTTTATTCTTTTTAAATATGTAATTTTTTAGTATCCCTTTAGGGTTGGGGTTAAGATTAGGGTTACAGATAGAGTTAGGGTTGACCCTTAGGGTTAGGGCTAGGGTTACTGCTACAGCTTAGGGTTGGAGAGTTTAGGATTATAGTTATAGTTACTTACTGTTCCAGTTTTTAGGGTTGGGGACTTAGGGTTAGGGTTGGGGTTAGGGTTACAGTTTAGGGTTTTTTAGGATTAGGGTTTACTGTTACCATTTTAGGGTTGGAACTTTAGGATTAGGGTTAGGATTAGGGTTACTGTTCCAGCTTAGGGTTAAGGTTTGGGATTTAGGTTTTAGAGTTAGGGTTAGGGTTACGGTTAGTGTTACCCTTACCGCTTAGGGTTAAGGGTTTTAGGGTTAGGGTTAGGGTTAGGGTTAGGGTTAGGGTTAGGGTCACCCCAACAGTTTAGGGTTTAGGGTTTTTAAGAATGATAAACTTATTATGTTTTATCCTGAGTCTCAGGTTCATTGTTGCTGATGTTTGGCCCTTAAATCAGTACCCAGTAGGAAATGCCGTATTGACTGCTAATTTTTAGTGGTCACCCTTATCATCCTTATACAGTGAAGTAAACTATATGTGTGAGCAGATGAGCAGAAGGACGAACCGGGCAACGGCCACGGCCAGCGAACGAACCAGACAGACGAATGCAGGAGGGCCCCAAGGAGACCACCGCCGGAGGAACGAATGAACGACCGCCAGTTAAGGCCAGCCGACAAGCGAACACCCGCCGAGGGCTCTCCCGGTCAGTCGGCCAAACAACCGCCTGAACGAATCCCCCCAGGCGAACGCACAAACCGCCGGACGGACGAGAGCCCCCGGGCGGCCCGAATGAACGAATGAACGAACACCAATTAAGGTGGGCGAACAGACGAACACCCCACCCAGGGCCCCCCGGAGAGCAAACGACCAGGCCGCCGGATGCGCAGGCGCCGCAGGCGAACGGACAGGCCGCTGAGTGAACGAAAACTCTAAGGGGTCAACCGGCACCCGAATGAACGGCCCAAACGCCCGCCCCCGCCGTCCCCCAGAAACAACCGACCACCCGAAAGCCCCTAAGCGAGCTCCTTGTGTTGGCGGGAAAACGTCAACCTGGAAAGAGCAGAGGTGAGGAGTGAGGCCGCAAGCTTAGCAGGTCACCCTCTATGCCTGGCTTGGCATATCTCGCTCGCCCAGTCAGTCCTCCATACCTCTGCAAGAAGCCTGGAGGACGAATGGGCGCGAAATTTAGGTGTTGTTTATTTCTTTAATTCTTATTCACTTAAGTGAGCTCCAAAAGGCCTTTAGATTTTGTTCTTATTTTCTTTTAAGGCATCCAACATCTTTCCTTTTCTTTCTGTATTTGTAGTTTTAACAGGCCTTGTTACTTTTTTAGATGTGTAATTTTTTCTGAATTTTTGAACACATCTTCAGGATCATAGGGTGTTTTGGCCTTTCAGCACTAGGCCTCCACACCCTTGTCCAAGAGGCCTTTTCTTATAAGAATGGCCACACTGTAGTTGAATTCAGAAAGGGTTTTATTTGGGATCTTTTTGTGTCAGCCTGGTCCGATGGCACTGGCTGGGTTAGGTTTTGTGGAAGTTTTCCGATGATCCCCCATTATTAGTCCTTTCAGACCATGTGGTTGAAATGGGGGCTCAAAGGCAGGGCACGGGCCGACGCATGTTAGGCTGTACACTTGTCCCAATGACCTTTCACTTTCTTATTTTCAGGTTCATTATTGCTCATGTAGGCCTCGTTACTCTTTCAGGTGTGTAATATTCACTGTATTTTTAAACACAACATTAGCAGTGTATGTCAGGATCACAAGGTGTTTTGACCTTTCGACCCTAGGCCTCCACACCCCGTCCCCAGAGGCCTGCGAGATTTAGTTCTTTTTTTTTTTTGTGGGTATCCAAAAGCTTTCCTTTTCTTTTTGTATTTAGTAGGCCTTGTTTTCCTTTTTGATGTGCGATTTTCACATCATTGGTGGCGTATGTCAGGGTCATAGGGTGTTCTGGCCTTTCAGCACTAGGCCACCACATCCCCGTCCTGCCAGATTTAGTTTTTATTTCTTTTTAGGCCTCCACTGGCCTTCTCTTTCTATACATTTAGTTATTGTTGTAGTTTTCTTGCTTAGGTTTTAGTTGTGTGTAATATTCACTGTATTTTTAAACACAACATTAGTAGTGTATGTCAGGATCATAAGGTGTTTTGACCTTTCGACCCTAGGCCTCCACACCCCCGTCCCAGAGGCCTGCGAGATTTAGTTCTTTTTTTTCTTTTTGTTATCCAAAAGCTTTCCTTTTCTTTTTGTATTTAGTAGGCCTTGTTTTCCCTTTTTGATGTGCGATTTTCACATCATTGGTGGCGTATGTCAGGGTCATAGGGTGTTCTGGCCTTTCAGCACTAGGCCACCACATCCCCGTCCTGTTTCACTGAGTTTTCTAACACTTCATTGGTGGCGTATGTCAGGGTCATAGGGTGTTCTGGCCTTTCAGCACTAGGCCACCACATCCCCGTCCTGCCAGATTTAGTTTTTATTTCTTTTTAGGCCTCCACTGGCCTTCTCTTTCTATACTTTAGTTTTTGTTATAGTTTTCTTGCTTTAGGTTTTAGTAGGCCCTGTTACTCTTTTTGATGTGCAATTTTAACTGAATTTTAGGACACATCATCAGTAGTGTACCTCAGGATCATCGGGTGTTTCGGCCTTTCAACACTATACACCCTCCTCTGAGGCGGCCAGCCAAGGGAGATCAGGCCTCGGCTTGTGTCCCATATCCAATTGATTTTCTTTTATTAATCTTTGTTTAGTTTTTGAGGGTTTAATCAACCTCAACTTACTTTATTATTTTTCAGTTATCCTGCTCTTAGGTTTTTCTGCAAATTATTTTGGGTATTCTTTAGTTATCCTGCAAAACAGACTGTTTTTGCTGTTTTTAGTTGTTCCTTTTTATTTTAGGTTTTTAAGCTAAATGCTATTTTTCATATCCCTTCTCCGGGTCCCAGGAAACGCTGCTGGTGTAGTGCATCGTGGACAGGTGCGTGAGTGGTGCTAGCCACCGGTAGAAGACTGGGCCACCAATTAAGGTCTGTAGGCCCCAGACCACCGTCCCTGCGTGCTGTCCAAGTGGACCCAGGGGGGCTGGATACTTACTTTGCTCTACCCAAGTAATCTTTGTTAACACCGCAAGGTTGCCCGATCACCTGAGTAGAGCCTGCGAGAGGGCCTCCTTCGTGGGGCTTGCTCTGGCGTTTCCCCCAAGCAGACTGTTCGTTAACACCGCAAGGTTTCCCAGTCTGCTTGATCAGGGCCCGGGAAGGTAGGTACCGTGCATTACGTCACCTCCCAGACAGCCCTGGGTGCTGGTCCTTTTCCCAGCGGATGGCTTCCCTACCTGTTCCAGCCGAGTATTCCCCAGACACTGGAACCCTTCGGGAAGCCATCAGGCTTCTACTGGGTCGGACCCACACAGCTCAATTGCCTCCTGCATCCTAAGGCCCTAATTTAGTCTGTTCTCTTCGGACACGGTTTAGTTTTTTCCGACCTCACAAACTATGTGGTCTTTAAGAGAAGCAGTTGTACTTTCAGACGCAGAAAAAACTATGTTTTTATCTTTAATCCTTCCCGAGATATTCATCTCCAAAGTTCCAATATATGATTACCCAGAGGCCCCTATTCAAATTTCTGCTTCTTTCTTTAATGTTGGTATCTTAAAATACCTTTTTGTTTCTAATTTTAAATTTCCCCACTGCGGAGTGGTTTGTTATGGAGTATATTTAGATATTATATATTTTTATACTTTAATTTGTATTTTTATTTATTCTTATTGTAATTTTCTTGTATTAATTTTATTAGATTATGTTTATTCTTTTTAAATATGTAATTTTTTAGTATCTCTTTAGGGTTGGGGTTAAGATTAGGGTTACAGATAGAGTTAGGGTTGACCCTTAGGGTTAGGGCTAGGGTTACTGCTACAGCTTAGGGTTGGAGGAGAGGGTTTAGGATTATAGTTAGGGTTACTGTTCCAGTTTTTAGGTTGGGGGACTTAGGGTTAGGGTTGGGGTTAGGGTTACCATTATATTTTTAGGGTTGGGGGTTTAGGGTTACAGTTTAGGGTTGGAGTTTAGGATTAGGGGAGATTAGGGTTACTGTTCCAGCTTAGGGTTGGGGTGCTTTAGGGTTTTAGAGTTAGGGTTAGGGTTAGGGTTAGGTTACCCTAGGGTTAGCTTAGGGTTAGGGTTTTAGGGTTAGGGTTAGGGTTAGGGTTAGTTAGGGTTAGTTAGGGTTAGGGTTAGGGTTAGGGTTAGGTTTTGTTAGAAGTTTTCCGATGATCCCCCCCCACATTAGTCCTTTCAGACCATGTGGTTGAAATGGGGCTCAAAGGCAGGGCACGGGCCGACGCATGTTAGGCTGTACACTTGTCCCAATGACCTTTCACTTTCTTATTTTCAGGTTCATTATTGCTCATGTAGGCCTCGTTACTCTTTCAGGTGTGTAATATTCACTGTATTTTTAAACACAACATTAGCAGTGTATGTCAGGATCACAAGGTGTTTTGACCTTTCGACCCTAGGCCTCCACACCCCCGTCCCAGAGGCCTGCGAGATTTAGTTCTTTTTTTCTTTTTGTGGGTATCCAAAAGCTTTCCTTTTCTTTTTGTATTTAGTAGGCCTTGTTTTCCCACATTTTGATGTGCGATTTTCACATCATTGGTGGCGTATGTCAGGGTCAGAGGGTGTTCTGGCCTTTCAGCACTAGGCCACCACATCCCAGAGGCCTGCGAGATTTAGTTCTGTTTCACTGAGTTTTCTAACACTTTTATTGGTGGCGTATGTCAGGGTCATAGGGTGTTCTGGCCTTTCAGCACTAGGCCACCACATCCCCGTCCTGTTTCACTGAGTTTTCTAACACTTCATTGGTGGCGTATGTCAGGGTCATAGGGTGTTCTGGCCTTTCAGCACTAGGCCACCACATCCCCGTCCTGCCAGATTTAGTTTTTATTTCTTTTTAGGCCTCCACTGGCCTTCTCTTTCTATACTTTAGTTTTTGTTATAGTTTTCTTGCTTTAGGTTTTAGTAGGCCCTGTTACTCTTTTTGATGTGCAATTTTAACTGAATTTTAGGACACATCATCAGTAGTGTACCTCAGGATCATCGGGTGTTTCGGCCTTTCAACACTATACACCCTCCTCTGAGGCGGCCAGCCAAGGGAGATCAGGCCTCGGCTTGTGTCCCATATCCAATTGATTTTCTTTTATTAATCTTTGTTTAGTTTTTGAGGGTTTAATCAACCTCAACTTACTTTGGTTATTTTTCAGTTATCCTGCTCTTAGGTTTTTCTGCAAATTATTTTGGGTATTCTTTAGTTCTCCTGCAAAACAGACTGTTTTTGCTGTTTTTAGTTGTTCCTTTTATTTTAGGTTTTTAAGCTAAATGCTATTTTTCATATCCCTTCTCCGAATCCCAGGAAACGCGCTGGTGTAGTGCATCGTGGACAGGTGCGTGAGTGGTGCTAGCCACCGGTAGAAGACTGGGCCACCAATTAAGGTCTGTAGGCCCCAGACCACCGTCCCTGCGTGCTGTCCAAGTGGACCCAGGGGGGCTGGATACTTACTTTGCTCTACCCAAGTAATCTTTGTTAACACCGCAAGGTTGCCCGATCACCTGAGTAGAGCCTGCGAGAGGGCCTCCCTTCGTGGGGCTTGCTCTGGCGTTTCCCCCAAGCAGACTGTTCGTTAACACCGCAAGGTTTCCCAGTCTGCCTGATCAGGGCCCGGGAAGGTAGGTACCGTGCATTACGTCACCTCCCAGACAGCCCTGGGTGCTGGTCCTTTTTCCCAGCGGATGGCTTCCCTACCTGTTCCAGCCGAGTATTCCCCAGACACTGGAACCCTTCGGGAAGCCATCAGGCTTCTACTGGGTCGGACCCACACAGCTCAATTGCCTCCTGCATCCTAAGGCCCTAATTTAGTCTGTTCTCTTCGGACACGGTTTAGTTTTTTCCGACCTCACAAACTATGTGGTCTTTAAGAGAAGCAGTTGTACTTTCAGACGCAGAAAAAAACTATGTTTTTATCTTTAATCCGTCCCGAGATATTCATCTCCAAAGTTCCAATATATGATTACCCAGAGGCCCCTATTCAAATTTCTGCTTCTTTCTTTAATGTTGGTATCTTAAAATACCTTTTTGTTTCCTATTTTAAATTTCCCCACTGCGGAGTGGTTTGTTATGGAGTATATTTAGATATTATATATTTTTATACTTTAATTTGTATTTTTATTTATTCTTATTGTAATTTTCTTGTATTAATTTTATTAGATTATGTTTATTCTTTTAAATATGTAATTTTTAGTATCTTTTAGGGTTAGGGTTAGGGTTAGGGTTAGGGTTAGGGTTAGGGTTAGGGTTGGGGTCAGGGTTAGGGTCAGGGTCAGGGTCAGGGTCAGGGTTGGGGTTAGGGTCAGGGTTAGGGTTAGGGGTTAGGTTTTTAGGTTATTAAGTTTTTAAAAAAAAAAAGCTTTACAAGCTTTTTGTGTGCACTGGCCTGTTGGGTGAAGGTCAGGATCAGGTTAGGGTTGGGGTTGGGGTTAGGGGTAGAGTAGGGGGCCCCATCCAGGGTTAGGGTTGGGGTTAGGGTTAGGGTTAGGGAACCCCATTCCTGGTTAGGGTTGGGGTTAGGGTGAAGGTTAGGGGGACCCAGTTCAGGTTGAGAGAGTTGTATTAAAACAGTATGGGAAGGGGGGCCCATTGAATACAGCTCAGAGGAGGAAGAAGAAGACGACCACGGCTGGAGCTCTTCCGGATTCCTCAGCTGGTGCGGGACCTTGAAATCAAGGGGACCATCTAAAGGTAAGGATATCATAATTTTATTTTTTAATATATATTATTCATCGGGACTAGGGATTCATTGTCTCGGGAGAGGGAAACCAAACCTTGCATAGATCTCACCGTTTTTCATTGCACAGACTAGGTGGCCTCCATATTCCATCCCCGTCCATGTTCTCCTGGCCTAGGTGGGATCTCCAAAAGTTTTTTTCCCATAAAATCCCTTGAAGTACAAATGCAACCTCTGCTTAAGTGCTATTCATTTTACCGTGCAAGAAGTGGGGCATGCAATATATAAAAAGGCAATAATAAATATTATAAGTAAATATACAAACACTTTCAA
>JAFDVH010000098.1:0-23997 GCA_019176425.1 Megalops atlanticus | reverse complement strand
GGGCACCCCTGACACCCCCTTTGGGGTTTTGCATAACCCCCCACACACGAAAGTGGCCTTTGAACGGGACAAATCGCCTCTGCCTTAAAGGCAGGGACCCCAAAATAGCACAGGCTCACCTGTTTTCCCCTTTTCCACGGAAATCTTTAGTAAAGGCGAAAGATTTGTACGTGATGAAGAGAAACCAGAGCGGATAGCCTCCTGGCCCTCCCGCCGGCCCTGGCGCCGGCACCGACTTACACGCTCGGGTGGGTAGGCCGCCTCCCGGGGGGAGGAGGAGCGTCTGCAAACGGCCCGCAATCCGGTAAGGCTTCGCCTATCTCCGAGAAGCTGCTCCTCCGGCCGCCGCTGCCTCCTGCCTCCAGCCTCCTTGGCCTTTCTGAAGGAGAAAATGTACATGCTCCAGCCCTTTGTCTTCCAAGCACAAACTACATCACATGACACAGGACACAAAGCAATGCCACATGCCATAAACGCCGCAACAATTACAGTTACATACAGCACAACGCTTACAGCTCTACAATTATGCACACACACAAAAACAAACAAACAAACAAACAAACAAACAAAGAAAGAGAAGAAAAAGGCGGGACAACGCAGGGAGTCCTAACAGGGGCCTACTCCTCCTTTGTCTTTGGCGCTTCCCAAGTTGCCTTTCTGTTTTTTGACTACCCCAGAGGAGGAGGCGCACCGGTCCCGGGATGCACTGCACACACATCGATGCTTGAGCGGACGAGCAGCCCCTCTTCCGACTCCTGGCCCAAAAATCCGTTTAATATAAGGTCTCCGATGGGGGACGTATCAGATATTAAACTGATAAGAATAGATAATTGGCACTTGGATCTGGAGCCAAAAGGCCGAGGAAGGAGCAACTACAAACCTGCTACCCTCTAGGGGCCGCCTTTCTTAAGCCGGCCGCAAACTTCAAGCACGGGCACCTGCTCGGACAGCCCCTTCGTGTTTGCATAACTCCGCCGGACTACACGCACAGCTGGGCCTTTTTGCACCGGTCAAACCGCCTGCCTTAAAGGCAGGACTCCAAAATAGCACAGGCTCACCTGTGTTCCTTCCACGGAAATCTTTAGTAAAAGCTGCTAAAGATTTGTACGTGATGAAGAGAAACCAGAGCGGGATAGCCTGCCTGGCCCTCCTCCCGGCCGCCAGCCCTGGCGCCGGCACCGACTTACACGCTCGGGTGGGTAGGCCGCTGCCGGGGGAGGAGGAGCGCCCGGTGCAAACGGGCCCACAACATCCGGTAAGGCTTCGCTATCCCCCGGGAGAAGCTGCTCCTCCCGCCGCTCGCTCTCCTGCTCTCCGACAGCCTCCCTTGGCCTTCTGAAGGAGAAAAATGCAAGACGTTCCAGCCCTTTGTCTTCCAAGCACAAACCACATCACATGACACGAGGACACAAAGCAATGCCATACGTTACAAACGCCGCAACAATTACAGTTACATACAGCACAACGCTTTCACAGCTTCCACAATTAAGCACACACACAAACAAACAAACAAACAAACAAACAAAGAAAGAGAAGAAAAGGCGGACAACGCAGGGAGTCCCAACAGGGGGCTCACTCCTCCTTTGTCTTTGGCGCTTCCCCAAGTTGCCCTTTTCTGTTTTTTGACTACTCCCAGAGGAGGAGGCGCACCGGTCCCGGATGCACTGCACAACGGTCGATGCTTGGAGCGGACGGAGCGAGCCCCTTCCGACTTCTGGCCCAAAAATCCGCATTATAAGGTCCCCGATGGGGGACGTATCAGATATTAAACTGATAAGAACAGATACTACACTTGATCTTAGCCAAAAGGCCGAGAGTTTATAACCACAAACCGCTACCCCCTAGGGGCGCCTTGCCGCCAAGAAATTCAAGCAATGGGCACTCCGCTCGACAGCCTCTTCGTGTTTGCATAACTCCGTCCGACTACACGCGACAGCTGGCCTTTTTTGCACCGGAAACAAATCGCCTGCCTTAAAGGCAGGGACTCCAAAAATAGCACAGGCTCACCTGTGTTCCTCTCCACGGAAATCTTTAGTAAAAAGGCGAAAGATTTGTACGTGATGAAGAGAAACCAGAGCGGATAGCCTGCCTGGCCCTCCCGCACAAAGGCCCTGGCGCCGGCACCGACTTACACGCTGGGGTGGGTAGGCCGCCTGCCGGGGGAGGAGGAGCGTCCGGGTGCAAACGGCCTCACAACATCCGGTAAGGCTTCGCCTATCCCCCGAGAAGCTGCTCCCCCGCCGCCGCCCTCCTGCCTCCGACAGCCTCCCTTGGCCTTTCTGAAGGAGAAAATGCAAGACGCTCCAGCCCTTTGTCTTCCAAGCACAAACCACATCACATGACACGCAGGACACAAAGCAATGCTATACGTTGGCAAACGCCGCAACAATTACAGTTACATACAGCACAACGCTTTCACAGCTTCCACACCATGCACACACACAACAAACAAACAAACAAACAAACAAACAAAGAAAGAGAAGAAAAAGGCGGACAACGCAGGGAGTCCCAACAGGGGCCTTACCCTCCCTTGTCTTTTGGCGCTTCCCCAAGTTGCCCTTTCTGTTTTTGACTACCCTAGAGGAGGAGGGCGACCGGTCCCGGATGCACTGCAATACCGGTCGATGCTTGGAGCGGACGGAGCGAGCCCTCTTCCGACTCCCTGGCCCAAAAATCCGTTTAATATAAGGTCCTCTGATGGGGGACGATCAGATATTAAACTGATAAGAACAGATACTACACTTGATCTTAGCCAAAAGGCCGAGAAGCGATAACCACAAACCGCTATACTCTAGCCGCCTTGCCGGCCGCAAACTTCAAGCACGGGGCACTCCGCCTGACAGCCCTTCGTGTTTGCATAACTCCGCCTGACTACACGCACAGCTGGGTCCTTTTGCAACGGGTCAAACCGCCTGCCTTAAAGGCAGGGACTCCAAAAATAGCACAGGCTCACCTGTGTTCCTCTCCACGGAAATCTTTAGTAAAAGGCTTTTAAAAGATTTGTACGTGATGAAGAGAAACTAGAGCGGATAGCCTGCCTGGCCCCCCCGCCGGCCCTGGCGCCGCACCACTTACACGCCGGGTGGGTAGGCCGCCTGCCGGGGGAGGAGGAGCGCCCGGGTGCAAACGGCCCACAACATCCGGTAAGGCCGCTCGCCCCCCGGAGAAGCTGCCTCCCGCCGCTCCTCCTGCCTCCGACAGCCTCCCTTGGCCTTTCTGAAGGAGAAAATGCAAGACGTTCCAGCCCTTTGTCTTCCAAGCACAAACCACATCACATGACACGAGGACACAAAGCAATGCCATACGTTACAAACGCCGCAACAATTACAGTTACATACAGCACAACGCTTTCACAGCTTCCACAATTGCGCACACACACAAACAAACAAACAAACAAACAAACAAACAAAGAAAGAGAAGAAAAAAGGCGGGACAACGAGGGAGTCCCAACAGGGGGGCTCACTCCTCCCTTTGTCTTTTGGCGCTTCCCCAAGTTGCCCTTTCTGTTTTTTGACTACCCTAGAGGAGGAGGCGCACCGGTCCCGGATGCACTGCAATACTGGTCGATGCTTGAGCGGACGGAGCGAGCCCCTCTTCCGACTCCCTGGCCAAAAACTGCTTATAAGGTCCCCCGATGGGGGACGATCAGATATTAAACTGATAAGAACAGATACTACACTTGATCTTAGCCAAAAGGCCGAGAAGCGATAACCACAAACCGCTACCCCTAGGGGCTTTTTGCCGCCGCAAAACTTCAAGCACGGGCACTCCGCTCGACAGCCCTTCGTGTTTGCATAACCCGCCCGGTTACACGCACAGCTGGGTCTTTTTTTGCAACGGGTCAAACCGCCCTGCCTTAAAGGCAGGGACTCCAAAATAGCACAGGCTCACCTGTGTTCCTCTCCACGGAAATCTTTAGTAAAAGGCGAAAGATTTGTACGTGATGAAGAGAAACCAGAGCGGATAGCCTGCCTGGCCCTCCCCCGCCGCTGCCCTGGCGCTGCACCCGACTTACACGCTGGGGTGGGTAGGCCGCCTGCCGGGGGAGGAGGAGCGTCCGGGTGCAAACGGCTCACAACATCCGGTAAGGCTTCGCCTATCCCCGGGAGAAGCTGCTCCTCCCGCCGCTCGCTCCTCCTGCTCTCCGACAGCCTCCCTTGGCCTTTCTGAAGGAGAAAAATGCAAGACGCCCAGCCCTTTGTCTTCCAAGCACAAACCACATCACATGACACGAGGACACAAAGCAATGCCATACGCAGCAAACGCCCGCAACAATTACAGTTACATACAGCACAACGCTTTCACAGCTTCCACAATTGCGCACACACACAAACAAACAAACAAACAAACAAACAAACAAAGAAAGAGAAGAAAAAGGCGGGACAACGAGGGAGTCCCAACAGGGGGCCTCACTCCTCCCTTTGTCTTTTGGCGCTCCC
This sequence comes from Megalops atlanticus, assembly GCA_019176425.1. NCBI lineage: Eukaryota > Metazoa > Chordata > Actinopteri > Elopiformes > Megalopidae > Megalops > Megalops atlanticus. The sequence continues at coordinate 19,558 of JAFDVH010000098.1, read as the reverse complement.
AAGTTGCCCTTTCTGTTTTTGACTACCCCAGAGGAGGAGGCGCACCGTCCCGGATGCACTGCAATACTGGTCGATGCTTGGAGCGGACGGAGCGAGCCCTCTTCCGACTCCCTGGCCCAAAATCCGTTTAATATAAGGTCCTCGATGGGGGACGATCAGATATTAAACTGATAAGAACAGATACTACACTTGATCTTAGCCAAAAGGCCGAGAAGCGATAACTACAAACCGCTACCCCCTAGGGGTCGCCTTTGCCGGGCCGCAAACTTCAAGCACGGGGCACCTGCTCGACAGCCCCTTCGTGTTTGCATAACTCCGCCCGACCACACGCACAGCTGGGTCTTTTTGCAACGGGTCAAATCGCCCTGCCTTAAAGGCAGGGACTCCAAAATAGCACAGGCTCACCTGTGTTCCTCTCCACGGAAATCTTTAGTAAAAGGCGAAGATTTGTACGTGATGAAGAGAAACCAGAGCGGGATAGCCTGCCTGGCCCTCCCCGCCGCCAGTTCCTGGCGCCGCACCGACTTACACGCTGGGTGGGTAGGCCGCCTGCCGGGAGGAGGAGCGGCCCGGTGCAAACGTCTCCACAACATCCGGTAAGGCTTCGCCCCCCCGGGAGAAGCTGCTCCTCCCGCCGCCGCCTCCTGCTCTCCGACAGCCTCCCTTGGCCTTTCTGAAGGAGAAAAAATGCAAGACGCTCCAGCCTCTTTGTCTTCCAAGCACAAACCACATCACATGACACGAGGACACAAAGCAATGCCATACGTTACAAACGCCGCAATAATTACAGTTACATACAGCACAACGCTTTCACAGCTTCCACAATTGCGCACACACACAAACAAACAAACAAACAAACAAACAAACAAAGAAAGAGAAGAAAAAAGCGGGACAACGAGGGAGTCCCAACAGGGGCTCACTCCTCCCTTTGTCTTTTGGCGCTTCCCCCAAGTTGCCCTTTCTGTTTTTTGACTACCCTAGAGGAGGAGGCGCACCGTCCCGGATGCACTGCAATACTGGTCGATGCTTGGAGCGGACGGAGCGAGCCCTCTTCCGACTCCCTGGCCCAAAAATCCGTTTAATATAAGGTCCCTCTGATGGGGGACGATCAGATATTAAACTGATAAGAACAGATACTACACTTGATCTTAGCCAAAAGGCCGAGAAGCGATAACCACAAACCGCTACCCCCCTAGGGGCCGCTTTTTAAGCCGGCCGCAAACTTCAAGCACGGGCACCTGCCTGACAGCCCTTCGTGTTTGCATAACTCCGCCCACTACACGCACAGCTGGGTCTTTTTTGCGGGGAAACAATCGCCCTGCCTTAAAGGCAGGGACTCCAAAATAGCACAGGCTCACCTGTGTTCCTCCCACGGAAATCTTTAGTAAAAGGCGAAAAGATTTGTACGTGATGAAGAGAAACCAGAGCGATAGCCTGCCTGGCCCTCCCGCCGCCGGGCCCCTGGCGCCGGCACCGACTTACACGCTCGGGTGGGTAGGCCGCCTGCCGGGGGAGGAGGAGCGCCCGGGTGCAAACGGCCCACAACATCCGGTAAGGCCGCCTATCCCCCGGGAGAAGCTGCTCCTCCCGCCGCCGCTCCTCCTGCCTCCGACAGCCTCCTTGGCCTTTCTGAAGGAGAAAATGCAAGACGTTCCAGCCCTTTGTCTTCCAAGCACAAACCACATCACATGACACGAGGACACAAAGCAATGCCATACGTTACAAACGCCGCAACAATTACAGTTACATACAGCACAACGCTTTCACAGCTTCCACAATTGCGCACACACAAACAAACAAAAAACAAACAAACAAACAAAGAAAGAGAAGAAAAAGGCGGGACAACGCAGGGAGTCCCAACAGGGGGCTCACTCCTCCTTGTCTTTTGGCGCTTCCCCCAAGTTGCCCTTTCTGTTTTTTTGACTACCCCAGAGGAGGAGGCGCACCGTCCCGGATGCACTGCAATACCGGTCGATGCTTGGAGCGGACGGAGCGAGCCCCTCTTCCGACTCCCTGGCCCAAAAATCTGCTTAGGCGGTCCCCGATGGGGGACGACGATATTAAACTGATAAGAACAGATACTACACTTGATCTTAGCCAAAAGGCCGAGAAGCGATAACCACAAACCGCTACCCCCTAGGGGTCGCTTTTGCCGGCCGCAAACTTCAAGCACGGGCACCTGCTCGACAGCCCTTCGTGGTTTGCATAACTCCGCCCGACTACACGCACAGCTGGGTCTTTTTTGCAACGGGTCAAATCGCCTCTGCCTTAAAGGCAGGGACTCCAAAATAGCACAGGCTCACCTGTGTTCCTCTCCACGGAAATCTTTAGTAAAAGGCGAAAGATTTGTACGTGATGAAGAGAAACCAGAGCGATAGCCTGCCTGGCCCTCCCGCCGCAAGCCCTGGCGCTGCACCGACTTACACGCTGGGGTGGGTAGGCCGCCTGCCGGGGGAGGAGGAGCCCGGGTGCAAACGGCTCCGCAACATCCGGTAAGGCTTCGCCTTATCCCCCGGGAGAAGCTGCTCCTCCCGCCGCTCGCCTCCTCCTGCTCTCCGACAGCCTCCCTTGGCCTTTCTGAAGGAGAAAATGCAAGACGCTCCAGCCTTTGTCTTCCAAGCACAAACCACATCACATGACACGAGGACACAAAGCAATGCTATACGTTACAAACGCCGCAACAATTACAGTTACATACAGCACAACGCTTTCACAGCTTCCACAATTGCGCACACACACAAACAAACAAACAAACAAACAAACAAACAAAGAAAGAGAAGAAAAAGGCGGGACAACGCAGGGAGTCCCAACAGGGGGCTCACTCCTCCCTTTGTCTTTGGCGCTTCCCCAAGTTGCCCTTTCTGTTTTTTGACTACCCCAGAGGAGGAGGCGCACCGTCCCGGATGCACTGCAATACCGGGTCGATGCTTGGAGCGGACGGAGCGAGCCCCTCTTCCGACTCCTGGCCCAAAAATCCGCTTAATATAAGGTCCCCCGATGGGGGACGATCAGATATTAAACTGATAAGAACAGATACTACACTTGATCTTAGCCAAAAGGCCGAGAAGCGAGCAACTACAAACCGCTACCCCCTAGGGGTCGCTTTGCCGCCGCAAACTTCAAGCACGGGCACTCCGCTCGACAGCCCTTCGTGTTTGCATAACTCCGCCCGACTACACGCACAGCTGGGTCTTTTTGCAACGGGTCAAATCGCCCTGCCTTAAAGGCAGGGACTCCAAAATAGCACAGGCTCACCTGTGTTCCTCTCCACGGAAATCTTTAGTAAAAGGCGAAAGATTTGTACGTGATGAAGAGAAACCAGAGCGATAGCCTGCCTGGCCCTCCCGCCAACGTCTCCTGGCGCCGCACCGACTTACACGCTGGGGTGGGTAGGCCGCCTGCCGGGGGAGGAGGAGCGCCCGGGTGCAAACGGCTCACAACATCCGGTAAGGCTTCGCCATCCCCCGAGAAGCTGCTCCTCCCGCCGCCGCTCCTCCTCTCCGACAGCCTCCCTTGGCCTTTCTGAAGGAGAAAAATGCAAGACGTTCCAGCCCTTTGTCTTCCAAGCACAAACCACATCACATGACACGAGGACACAAAGCAATGCCATACGTTACAAACGCCGCAACAATTACAGTTACATACAGCACAACGCTTTCACAGCTTCCACAATTGCGCATACACACACAAACAAACAAACAAACAAACAAACAAAGAAAGAGAAGAAAAAGGCGGGACAACGAGGGAGTCCCAACAGGGGCTCACTCCTCCTTTGTCTTTTGGCGCTTCCCCAAGTTGCCCTTTTCTGTTTTTTGACTACCCCAGAGGAGGAGGCGCACCGTCCCGGATGCACTGCAATACCGGTCGATGCTTGGAGCGGACGGAGCAGCCCTCTTCCGACTCCCTGGCCCAAAAATCCTTAATATAAGGTCCCCGATGGGGACGATCAGATATTAAACTGATAAGAACAGATACTACACTTGATCTTAGCCAAAAGGCCGAGAAGCGATAACCACAAACCGCTACCCCCTAGGGGTCAACCGGCCGCAAACTTCAAGCACGGGGCACTGCCTCGACAGCCCTTCGTGTTTGCATAACTCCGCCCGACTACACGCACAGCTGGGTCTTTTTGCAACGGTCAAATCGCCTGCCTTAAAGGCAGGGACTCCAAAATAGCACAGGCTCACCTGTGTTCCTCTCCACGGAAATCTTTAGTAAAAGGCGAAAGATTTGTACGTGATGAAGAGAAACCAGAGCGGATAGCCTGCCTGGCCCTCCCGCCGCCGGCCCTGGCGCCGCACCGACTTACACGCTGGGTGGGTAGGCCGCCTGCCGGGGAGGAGGAGCGTCCGGGTGCAAACGGCGTCAACATCCGGTAAGGCTTCGCCTATCCCCGGGAGAAGCTGCTCCTCCCGCCTCGCCGCTTCCTCCTGCTCTCCGACAGCCTCCTTGGCCTTTCTGAAGGAGAAAAATGCAAGACGCTCCAGCCCTTTGTCTTCCAAGCACAAACCACATCACATGACACGAGGACACAAAGCAATGCCATACGCTACAAACGCCGCAACAATTACAGTTACATACAGCACAACGCTTTCACAGCTTCCACAATTGCGCACACACAAACAAACAAACAAACAAACAAACAAACAAAGAAAGAGAAGAAAAAGGCGGGACAACGCAGGGAGTCCCAACAGGGGGCTCACTCCTCCCTTTGTCTTTGGCGCTTCCCCAAGTTGCCCTTTTCTGTTTTTTGACTACCCCAGAGGAGGAGGCGACCGTCCCGGATGCACTGCAATACCGGTCGATGCTTGGAGCGGACGGAGCGAGCCCTCTTCCGACTCCTGGCCCAAAAACTGCTTAATATAAGGTCCCCTGATGGGGACGATCAGATATTAAACTGATAAGAACAGATTTTTTTATTTAGTTTATTGAAACGTAAAGCAAAACAAAAAGCAACACAATACAATGCTGGGAGGCCCCAAAACCAAAACACATCAGATCAACACAGGAAGTCCCCATAATGCCCCTCCCCACACACCGCTCCTATCCCGAACACAGGCCCAACCCGACAAGCCTGATGCCCGAGGGCATGTTCCAGAACCAAAGAGTGCAACTGCTCCTGCAGTCCATGTATCTACAATCCGCAATCCATTTAACCCACCAACCCGACAACACAGCCAACCCGAAGTACCCACCGCCCGAACAATGCAAACATACAAACCACCCCAACACCCCGGGAAGGGACCCACAGTGTAGTAGGTGACCACCCCAAACAAAAACCCCAAACCCCCGCAAACCCAAACCCTCGGGGAACAAACCCCAAAACCCCTGACCAGCACAAAAGTCCTTTCCAAACCCCCGGGCTGAATGGTAACCCCACTGTACCCGAACTCCGCCTGAACACGAAACTTCCTGGTCTGCAGAACACCCCGACTGCAGACACCGCACGCACTAGGTGAGCCCGACAACGGCCTCAAAAGTTCCGACAGTCCCATATCTTTTTCTTCACGGCTGATCACAAGGAAAAAGGAGGAACCCGGTGTCCTCCCCGCTCACGCCAGCGCATCCCACAAAACAAAACCACACAAAAGAACCCTGGCCGAACACCACAAAAACAAACACAAAACGCTCCGACAAACGTCCACTTCGAACGAAAAACAACACAGACGGCATGGCAGGGTCTCCTGTCCCAACACCACCGCCACCGAGAAGGGGTGCCCACCCAAGACAAAAGGAAACAAAAGACCCTCACCAAAAACTGCTGGGACCCAGCCAGTTGGGTCCCAGGCGGTGGTCCAGCTCACGGGCTGGACTCGCCCCACACCTCATTGTCGATCCTGAACGAAAAACAAACCCGCCTACCCTCATCTCGGCTACCGGTCGGGAGAGGAGGCGAGGCCCGGGGTCTGGCGGCGCCTGGCAGAACCCACCGCCAGGTCCGGGTGCCACGAGTTGTTCTGCCTTTGGGTCCCGCGGCGGTCCAGGCGGATGTACCAGGCGGCGCGCCAAAAACAAACCACAGCCTCCTGCGATGATGGAAAGATGCAACACGAGGAGGTTAGCCCCTGACAGAGCGCCGCCTTTACAGGCAGCACGCCAGAGGAAGGCTGGGCACATCGCGCCTCCTCCCTCACATCCATGTACAGGCCACACACCAGGAAGTCCCTGGTGACGCCCCCGCCCCACGAATTTCCTCAAACACAGAGCAGGACAAGGAGCTTCTCACGCCCCGGCATCGGGGCAACCTGAGCCAGGTAGAGCAGAGAAGGCCGCACTCCTCCCGCAGCCTCCCTTGGGCACAGGGGGGCTCCACAGCGCCAGCTTTCCTGGAAGCAGCGCCTAAGGCTCTCTCGGCAGGCACCCCCTGCCACCTGCCACGCCAGCGCACGGTGCAGGGGGCTCAGCAGCCCCCAGAACATCCATCCCTTCCACAGATGACCAAAGCTTTAACCTTAGACCTGCTGCCGACGACGGGCAGGATCGCCCAGCCGGCCGATCCGAAGCCGCCACCAGCCGCACCTTCTGCAGCCACCTGGTCAGACGCCACGAACAGGCCGTGTCGCCACCACCAGGCGCGGCCACGCCCGAGCTAGAAAGATGCGCTGGCAGCTTCCAGCTGGGATCCGCCGGGACAGCAGAGACAGGGCCGCATGTAAAGGCGATACAAGAGGGGGAGAGAAAGAACTGCAACAACACCGCTGGATTAAGTCTCCTGCACACCGTTAATGGGACCCTAGAGCTACCTATAGCGCAGTTTGACACAGAAAGGAGGGACTCAACATCCTTCCAAGACCCTGAAGAGAAAACCAGCCCCCTGTCAACGGGCTTGGTCAAGACTCACTAGCATAAGATGCAAAGACCTGTCTTCCACCCAAGCTATAGAGTCCCTGAAAACAGCTGAAGGTTCCACATAATAGACCTACCCGGCAGCACCCACAAGTCTGATCCACATGTACAACCTCTGCTAGGGGCACCTTAACCGCGCCCGCAGGACGAGCGCCTCCGCTTATAGTCTACGCATAGGGGGGACGGTCCTTGAGCCACATCGCCAGAAAAGCAACAGCCGCCGTGCATGCATCCCCTAAAAGCCGCCAAAACACCTCGTTAGCTAGATCCCATGAGCGGACGGCAACACCTCCCCGCCGCCCTCCAGACACCCAGGAGCCCGCACCCCCGAGGACAGACGCGGAAGGGGACCGCCAGCCGTCTAACCCTTTCCCAGGAACACAACCTCGCTCCTTGGCCAGGTCGCCAGATATGCGCTGGCCCCCTTGCCCCCGAAGACCTCCCCAGACCTCAAAAGAGACGGTCCACGGACGGCAAATCCGCGCACAGGAACGGGAGATGTCATCCATGTAGAGGGCGTTTTGACCTGCACTCCCACCGCATCCTGCAGCGGCAACCCGCGGATGCGAGCGCCTTTGACCCGGTTGAAAAGAAAGTGAACTTCAGCTGGTCAGAGGCACAGCAGAGCAAGCCCTGAAGAGGGCAAGCCCTGCCGATCCTCATAAAGTCCGCACGGCAGCCTTAATCTCACTTGATCTCTGCAGATCAACTGAGTCCCGAACAGACAAGCCTTCTAACTCTGCCTGCCGCCTCTGTCTCCTCCGCCCCCTAGCCTTCTTCTGCCTGGGGAAACACGGGCTCAACCTGTCCAAGCGCCCAGGTCTCTAAACTGAAACAGCTGTCTCCCTGAAAACTAGCCAGCTCCTGGTGGGAACGACCAGGCTGAAACTCCTGCTCCTCCCGAGCCCCTGTCCCTGACAGTAGGCCACCAAAAAGTAGGGGAGACTACCGAATCAGCCCCAGGAGTCGCCACGAACCCGGCCCGGAACGCCCGCACGCCACCGCTGATCCGGTGGAACAAAACTCCGCCCCAGGAGCCGCCCGTAGCCTAGGAAAACTGGCCAAGAAACCCGCCAGCACTTTATACAAAGGACTGCACAACAGGGTGACATCACGCCTGAGTCTATGTCTATGTTGAAATCGGCCCGATCACCCCGCCGCTTGTCCAACAGGAAAAGGTGCTAATGCCGCATGGACGGTGGGAGGCCGAGCCCAGGCACAAAGCAGCCTAAGACTTCCAGGAGGTCGGGCCCCAAGTCCTCCCACAGGGCCCGACAGCCTCCACCGGGAGGGAACCCTCCCAAAGAGTCCTCCCGGAGCTTGGCCTGCGCCAGGGCCACCCAGAAGCACCTCCAAGGTGAGGGAGCCACATCTGAGCTATCGAGCCTCAGTCCCCAGCACCGACCAGGGCCTAGTTAAAAACTGGTCCGCGACGACCCCGGATCTCTGTAACAGGCCTGGCGTTAGAGATTAAGAAATTAGCATCAAACAAAAGCCCTGAAACCAAAAGAGGTTTTCCTCCCGTGCCTCCTCCTCACCGCCCAGCATCTGGTCCAGCGACTGCAGCACTTCCGGAGCGAGCGCCGCCGCCGGGAGTCGGCTCTTCCGGGAAGAAGGGCGCTGCTGCAGCAGGACTCCTTTCTCCAGCCACTCCTGTTGCGCCGGTGGTGGGTCTGGCGCGCCTGTTTACCTGCTGAAACCAGGGCCGCCTTGCACTCACCTGGGATTCAGGGGGGGGTTGCCCCCTGGTTGTCCTCAGAGGGAAGAGCTCCTGGGAGCGGACTCTGGGGGGTCACGGAAGGTCTCCCGACGCTGGCTGTGGCTGGACTTCCCCTGGCTGGCCAAAGAAAGCCTTACCGGCTGGGGAGCCTTCTTCTCCCCCCACCAGTCGGCTTCACGTGGGAGACAACGAAGAAGGCCCGCAAGGTCCTCCAGCCTCTGAGGAGATGCTCCGTGGGAGCCGCAGAGGCTGCAGGGACGGGGGCTCGGCAGGGTGCCATGTGGCCTCTCCCCCGCAGTTCCCGCAGAGGTCCGCTTGCAGGATGCGGTGTCGTGGCCGTGTCTGCCGCACTGGTCGGAGAGGAGGGCTGCTGGGAGCAGAGGTAGCCCCTCTGCCCCGGCGGGAAAAGGCGGCCGGGGTGGGGCGGTACCGAAACGGGAGCTGAACTGGCGCCTGCCGTCCAGAAACCAGGTCTGCCCCGGTCCTCCCGGCCGGGAAGGACCTTTCATCCGCCCAGGAAGGTCCTCACGACGCCGACAGCCAGCAGATGGGAATTGTACATCTGCACCGTGATGGTCCTCTCGCTGGGCGCACAGGGGGTGAAGTCCCCCGACGACGCCGGAGAGGCCGCCCACGTGCCAGGAACAGGGGCAGAGCACTGAACAGCTCAAGTCTCCTCCTCCTAGGCGAAGCGGCGAGATGCAACGACGCCCGGACGTTCCACACCAGCCACTCCGCATGACAACGAGGAGGCGGCCCGGCACCGCCTCCTCCTTCCCCACCACCAGCGAAATCAAAGTGTTAAACAAAATCACCACTCCCGTCTTCTAACGGAGGAAGGGGCGGAGAAAACACCGCAGAGGCGGGCCGCAGCGTACCAGCAGCGGCCCGGGCGGCGTTTTTCCAGATAAACTGAAACTCAAACCGAGAGAAACAAAGAAAAAAACATCAAACTCCAAGCTGCAGCAAACTGATAAAACAGATACACATAACCGTGGAGTTGACCCGATGAGTACGTTAACCAAAAAACGCTAACCCGCCATATTAACAAAGAATTAAACAAAAGACAAACCCACCCCTGCCTGACCAACACGCTGCCCCAACCTCCGCCCACTACACGCACAGCTGGGTCTTTTTTTCCCAACCCCCAAACGCCCGCCTTAAAAACACCCCCACCCCAAATGCCCGCTCACCCCAAACACCCCCAACCCCAAGATTTGTACGTGAAAGAGAAAACCAACCCCAACCGCCCGGCACTCCCCCGAACCCCTGGCACACAAAGCCTTACACGCCGGGTGGGTATCCCTGCCGGGGGGGAGGAAACCCACAACCGCCCCACACACAAACAACCCCATCCCCCGGGAAAGCTGCCCTCCCGCCGCCGCTCCCAACAACCCCAAACCCTCAACCGCCTTTCACAAACAACCCCAAGAAGCCCAGCCCTTTGTCTTCCAAGCACAAACTAAACCCCATGACACGCCCTCACAAAGCAACCCCACAATCCCCAACCGCCCAACCCCCAAAACAGTTACATACAGCAAAACAGCCTTCACACAATACACACAAAAGAAAAACAAACAAACAAACAAACAAACAAAGAAAGGAAAGAAAAAGGGACAACGCAGCCATCCCAACAGGGGCCAACTCTCCTTTGTCTTTGGCGCACAGCAAAGTTGCAAAAAAACCACCACCACTACACCAAGAGGAGGAGGCAACACATCCCCAGCACTGCAATGCCGGTCGACGCGCTTGAGCGGACCTACCGCAGCCTTCCTTCCGAGACCTTCCCTGGCCAAAATCCCGGCATAAGGTCCACAAAAGACTCAGATACTAAACTGATAAGAACAGATACTAACTTGATCTTAGCCAAAAGGCCGAGAAGCACCAGCACAAACCGCTACCGTCCTAGGGGCCTCCAAGGCTCAAACTTCCTCCAGGGCACCCCGGGGACAGCCCTCCGTGTTTGCAAAACTCCGCCTCACTACACGCCCAGCTGGAGTCTTTGGAGGAGAATCGCCTGCCTTAAAGGCAGGGACTCCAAAAATCCACAGGCTCACCTGTGTTCCCATGCCACGGAAATCTTAGTAAAAGGCGGGAGATTTGTACGGATGAAGAGAAACCAGAGCGGATAGCCTGCCTGGCCCTCCGAGCCGCCCCCTGGCGCCCCCACCACAAACACGCTCGGGTGGGTAGGCCGCCTGCCGGGGGAGGAGGAGCCGCCCTGGTGCAAACGGCAGCCAACATCCGGTACCGCCCCCGCCCGCCGAGACCCCGAGAAGCAGACAGGCGCCGACCGCACCTGCCTCCACAGCCTCCCTGGCCTTTCTGAAGGAGAAAAAGGCCAAGACGTTCCAGCCAGTCTTCCAAGCACAAACCACATCACATGACACGAGGACACAAAGCAATGCCATACGCCTACAAACGCCGCAACAATTACAGTTACATACAGCACAACGCCAGACTCCAGCTTCCACAATTGGCCACACAAACAAACAAACAAACAAACAAACAAACAAAGAAAGAGAAGAGCCCAGGCCAACAGCCCAGCAGGCCCCCCCTCCCTTTGTCAGGCGCAGGCCCAAGCCCCCCGCAGCCCCCCGGACAGGCCCAGAGGAGGAGGCGGCCCAGGATGCACTGCAATACCGGCCCGAGGCCCAGGAGCCCGGAGCGAGCCCAGGCCCGACTCCCTGGCCCAAAAATCCGCCGTCATAAGGAACCACCGGGGGACGACCAGGAACCACAAACTGATAAGAACAGATACTACACTTGATCTTAGCCAAAAGGAGCGCCGCCACCGGGAAACCGCCAACCAGGAGCCGCCGCAGGAGACGCCACAAACTGGAGACGCCACTCCGCTGACAGCCACGTGTTTGATAACTCCGCGCCGGGAGCACGCACAGCTGGGTCTTTTTTGCAACGCGCCCTGCCTTAAAGGCAGGGACTCCAAAAGAGCACAGGCTCACTTGTGCCCCGGCTCCACGGAAAGGTGGGTAAAAGGCCCAAGATTTGCAGGTCTTGGGGAGAAACCAGAGCTTGGCCTCGTGCCCCGCCCGCCAGTGCCTGCACACCGCCCGAGCAGGCGGCCTTGGGGTGGGTGGCCGCCGCACTGCCGGGGGAGGAGGAGCTGGCCCGGTAAACAGGAAGCCCCGGTCCGGCCCGATGGAGAAGCTCCCGGGGGTGAGCTACCCCACCGACTCGCGCGAGGGTCCTGCTCTCCGACAGGTACCTGCGCCTTTCTGAAGGAGAAAATGCAAGAGCTTGGTCCAGCCCTTTGACTTCGGCGCACAAACCACATCACCGACACGAGGACCAAAGCAACGCCATACGTAGACGCAACGCCAGTGGCCGGAGCTCCTGGGTGAACATACAGCACCAGCCGACCCTCCAGCGCTACAATTGCGTGTCACACACAAACAAACAAACAAACAAACAAACAAAGAAAGAGAAGAAAAAGGCGGGACAACGCAGGAAATCCTGTAAGGGGAAAATGGAGTTTGTCTTTGGCGTCTCCAAGTTGCCCTTTGCCCATTTTGACATCTTCTAGGAGGAGGCGCCCGGTCCCGATGCTCCGCAATACTGCAATGCGATCCTCGCTTGAGCGGACGGAGACGAACCGAATCCGACTCCGCAACCGCAAAATCTGTAGGCCGGGTCCCCGAGGTGTCGCTGAAGACATTAAACTGATAAGAACAGATACTCACTGGATCTTAGCCAAAAGGCCGAGAAGCGATAACCACAAACCGCTACTCCCCTAGGGGCCGCCTTTGCCGGCCGCAAACTTCAAGCACGGGCACTCCGCTCGACAGCCCTTCGTGTTTGCATAACTCCGCCCGACTACACGCACAGCTGGGTCTTTTTTTGCAACGGGTCAAATCGCCCTGCCTTAAAGGCAGGGACTCCAAAATAGCACAGGCTCACCTGTGTTCCTCTCCACGGAAATCTTTAGTAAAAGGCGAAAGATTTGTACGTGATGAAGAGAAACCAGAGCGATAGCCTGCCTGGCCCTCCCGCCGGCCCTGGCGCCGGCACCGACTTACACGCTGGGGTGGGTAGGCCGCCGGGGGAGGAGGAGCGTCCGGGTGCAAACGGCTCGTCAACATCCGGTAAGGCTTCGCCTATCCCCGGGAGAAGCTGCTCCTCCCGCCGCCGCTCCTCCTGCTCTCCGACAGCCTCCCTTGGCCTTTCTGAAGGAGAAAAATGCAAGACGCCCAGCCCTTTTGTCTTCCAAGCACAAACCACATCACATGACACGAGGACACAAAGCAATGCCATACGTTACAAACGCCGCAACAATTACAGTTACATACAGCACAACGCTTTCACAGCTTCCACAATTGCGCACACACACAAACAAACAAACAAACAAACAAACAAAGAAAGAGAAGAAAAAGGCGGGACAACGCAGGGAGTCCCAACAGGGGGCCTACTCCTCCTTTGTCTTTTGGCGCTTCAAGTTGCCCTTTCTGTTTTTTGACTACCCCAGAGGAGGAGGCGCACCGTCCCGGATGCACTGCAATACCGGTCGATGCTTGGAGCGGACGGAGCGAGCCCTCTTCCGACTCCCTGGCCCAAAAATCCGCTTAATATAAGGTCCCCCGATGGGGGACGATTGATATTAAACTGATAAGAACAGATACTACACTTGATCTTAGCCAAAAGGCCGAGAAGCGATAACCACAAACCGCTACCCCTAGGGGCCGCCTTTTGCCGGCCGCAAACTTCAAGCACGGGGCACTCCGCTCGACAGCCCTTCGTGTTTGCATAACTCCGCCCGACTACACGCACAGCTGGGTCTTTTTGCAACGGGTCAAACGCCCCTGCCTTAAAGGCAGGGACTCCAAAAATAGCACAGGCTCACCTGTGTTCCTCTCCACGGAAATCTTTAGTAAAAGGCGAAAGATTTGTACGTGATGAAGAGAAACCAGAGCGATAGCCTGCCTGGCCCTCCCGCCGCCGCCCTGGCGCCGGCACCGACTTACACGCTGGGGTGGGTAGGCCGCCTGCCGGGGGAGGAGGAGCGTCCGGGTGCAAACGGCCCACAACATCCGGTAAGGCTTCGCCTATCCCCCGGGAGAAGCTGCTCCTCCCCCGCCGTCGCTCCTCCTGCTCTCCGACAGCCTCCTTGGCCTTTCTGAAGGAGAAAAATGCAAGACGTTCCAGCCCTTTGTCTTCCAAGCACAAACCACATCACATGACACGAGGACACAAAGCAATGCCATACGTTACAAACGCCGCAACAATTACAGTTACATACAGCACAACGCTTTCACAGCTTCCACAATTGCGCACACACAAAAACAAACAAACAAACAAACAAACAAACAAAGAAAGAGAAGAAAAAGGCGGACAACGCAGGGAGTCCCAACAGGGGCTCACTCCTCCCTTTGTCTTTTGGCGCTTCCCCAAGTTGCCCTTTCTGTTTTTTGACTACCCCAGAGGAGGAGGCGCACCGTCCCGGATGCACTGCAATACCGGTCGATGCTTGGAGCGGACGGAGCGAGCCCCTCTTCCGACTCCCTGGCCCAAAAATCCGCTTATATAAGGTCCCCTGATGGGGGACGATCAGATATTAAACTGATAAGAACAGATACTACACTTGATCTTAGCCAAAAGGCCGAGAAGCGATAACTACAAACCGCTACCCCCTAGGGGTCGCTTGCCGGCCGCAAACTTCAAGCACGGGCACTCCGCTCGACAGCCCTTCGTGTTTGCATAACTCCGCCCGACTACACGCACAGCTGGGTCTTTTTTTTGCAACGGGTCAAATCGCCTCTGCCTTAAAGGCAGGGACTCCAAAAATAGCACAGGCTCACCTGTGTTCCTCTCCACGGAAATCTTTAGTAAAAGGCGAAAGATTTGTACGTGATGAAGAGAAACCAGAGCGGATAGCCTGCCTGGCCCTCCCGCCAGCTGCCCTGGCGCCGGCACCGACTTACACGCTGGGTGGGTAGGCCGCCTGCCGGGGGAGGAGGAGCCCGGTGCAAACGGCCCGGCCAACATCCGGTAAGGCTTCGCCTTATCCCCTGGAGAAGCTGCTCCTCCCGCCGCGCCGCTCCTCCTGCCTCCCGACAGCCTCCTTGGCCTTTCTGAAGGAGAAAATGCAAGACGTTCCAGCCCTTTGTCTTCCAAGCACAAACCACATCACATGACACGAGGACACAAAGCAATGCCATACGTTACAAACGCCGCAACAATTACAGTTACATACAGCACAACGCTTCACAGCTTCCACAATTGCACACACACACAAACAAACAAACAAACAAACAAACAAAGAAAGAGAAGAAAAAAGGCGGGACAACGCAGGGAGTCCCAACAGGGGCCTCACTCCTCCTTTGTCTTTTGGCGCTTCCAAGTTGCCCTTTCTGTTTTTTGACTACCCCAGAGGAGGAGGCGCACCGGTCCCGGATGCACTGCAATACTGGTCGATGCTTGGAGCGGACGGAGCGCCCCCTCTTCCGACTCCCTGGCCCAAAAATCTGTTTAATATAAGGTCCCCTGATGGGGGACGTGATCAGATATTAAACTGATAAGAACAGATACTACACTTGATCTTAGCCAAAAGGCCGAGAAGCGATAACTACAAACCGCTACCCCTAGGGGCCGCTTTTGCCGCCGCAAACTTCAAGCACGGGCACTCCGCTGACAGCCCTTCGTGTTTGCATAACTCCGCCCGACTACACGCACAGCTGGGTCTTTTTTGCAACGGGTCAAATCGCCCTGCCTTAAAGGCAGGGACTCCAAAATAGCACAGGCTCACCTGTGTTCCTCTCCACGGAAATCTTTAGTAAAAGGCGAAAGATTTGTACGTGATGAAGAGAAACCAGAGCGATAGCCTGCCTGGCCCTCCCGCCGCCGCCCTGGCGCCGGCACCGACTTACACGCTGGGTGGGTAGGCCGCCTGCCGGGGGAGGAGGAGCGTCCGGGTGCAAACGGCTCCGCAACATCCGGTAAGGCCGCCTATCCCCGGGAGAAGCTGCTCCTCCCGCCGCCGCTCCTCCTGCTCTCCGACAGCCTCCCTTGGCCTTTCTGAAGGAGAAAATGCAAGACGTTCCAGCCCTTTGTCTTCCAAGCACAAACCATCACATGACACGAGGACACAAAGCAATGCCATACGTTACAAACGCCGCAACAATTACAGTTACATACAGCACAACGCTTTCACAGCTTCCACAATTGCGCACACACACAAACAAACAAACAAACAAACAAACAAACAAAGAAAGAGAAGAAAAAGGCGGGACAACGCAGGGAGTCCCAAACAGGGGGCTACCCTCCTTTGTCTTTTGGCGCTCCCCCAAGTTGCCCTTTCTGTTTTTTGACTACCCTAGAGGAGGAGGCGACCGGTCCCGGATGCACTGCAATACCGGTCGATGCTTGGAGCGGACGGAGCGAGCCCCTCTCTTCCGACTCCCTGGCCCAAAAATCCGTTTAATATAAGGTCCTCGATGGGGGACGTGATCAGATATTAAACTGATAAGAACAGATACTACACTTGATCTTAGCCAAAAGGCCGAGAAGCGATAACTACAAACCGCTACCCCTAGGGCCTTTTAAGCCGCCGCAAACTTCAAGCACGGGCACTCCGCTCGACAGCCCTTCGTGTTTGCATAACTCCGCCCACTACACGCACAGCTGGGTCTCTTTTTGCAACGGGTCAAATCGCCCTGCCTTAAAGGCAGGGACTCCAAAATAGCACAGGCTCACCTGTGTTCCTCTCCACGGAAATCTTTAGTAAAAGGCGAAAGATTTGTACGTGATGAAGAGAAACCAGAGCGATAGCCTGCCTGGCCCTCCCGCCGCCGGCCCTGGCGCCGGCACCGACTTACACGCCGGGGTGGGTAGGCCGCCCTGCCGGGGGAGGAGGAGCGTCCGGTGCAAACGGCTCACAACATCCGGTAAGGCTTCGCCTATCCCCGAGAAGCTGCTCCTCCCGCCGCCGCTCCTCCTGCTCTCCGACAGCCTCCCTTGGCCTTTCTGAAGGAGAAAATGCAAGACGTTCCAGCCCTTTGTCTTCCAAGCACAAACCACATCACATGACACGAGGACACAAAGCAATGCCACACGCTACAAACGCGCAACAATTACAGTTACATACAGCACAACGCTTTCACAGCTTCCACAATTGCGCACACACACAAACAAACAAACAAACAAACAAACAAAAAGAAAGAGAAGAAAAAGGCGGGACAACGCAGGGAGTCCCAACAGGGGCTCACTCCTCCTTTGTCTTTTGGCGCTCTCCCAAGTTGCCCTTTCTGTTTTTTTGACTACCCCAGAGGAGGAGGCGCACCGTCCCGGATGCACTGCAATACCGGTCGATGCTTGGAGCGGACGGAGCGAGCCCTCTTCCGACTCCCTGGCCCAAAAACCGTTTAATATAAGGTCCCCGATGGGGACGATCAGATATTAAACTGATAAGAACAGATACTACACTTGATCTTAGCCAAAAGGCCGAGAAGCGATAACCACAAACCGCTACCCCTAGGGGCCGCCTTGCCGGCCGCAAACTTCAAGCACGGGCACTCCGCTCGACAGCCCTTCGTGGTTTGCATAACTCCGCCCGACTACACGCACAGCTGGGTCTTTTTTTTGCAACGGAAAAATCGCCTGCCTTAAAGGCAGGGACTCCAAAAATAGCACAGGCTCACCTGTGTTCCTCTCCACGGAAATCTTTAGTAAAAGGCGAAAGATTTGTACGTGATGAAGAGAAACCAGAGCGGATAGCCTGCCTGGCCCTCCCGCCGCCGGCCCTGGCGCCGGCACCGACTTACACGCTGGGGTGGGTAGGCCGCCTGCCGGGGGAGGAGGAGCGTCCGGGTGCAAACGGCCCTAACATCCGGTAAGGCTTCGCCTATCCCCGGGAGAAGCTGCTCCTCCCGCCGCCGCTCCTGCCTCCGACAGCCTCCCTTGGCCTTTCTGAAGGAGAAAATGCAAGACGTTCCAGCCCTTTGTCTTCCAAGCACAAACCACATCACATGACACGAGGACACAAAGCAATGCCATACGTTACAAACGCCGCAACAATTACAGTTACATACAGCACAACGCCACAGCTTCCACAATTGCGCACACACACAACAAACAAACAAACAAACAAACAAACAAAGAAAGAGAAGAAAAAAGGCGGGACAACGCAGGAGTCCCAACAGGGGCTACTCCTCCCTTTGTCTTTGGCGCTTCCCCAAGTTGCCCTTTCTGTTTTTTGACTACCCCAGAGGAGGAGGCGCACCGTCCCGGATGCACTGCAATACCGGTCGATGCTTGGAGCGGACGGAGCGAGCCCCTCTTCCGACTCCCTGGCCCAAAAATCCGTTTAATATAAGGTCCCCGATGGGGGACGATCAGATATTAAACTGATAAGAACAGATACTACACTTGATCTTAGCCAAAAGGCCGAGAAGCGATAACCACAAACCGCTACTCCCTAGGGGTCGCTTTGCCGGCCGCAAACTTCAAGCACGGGCACTCCGCTCGACAGCCCTTCGTGTTTGCATAACTCCGCCCGACTACACGCACAGCTGGGTCCTTTTTGCAACGGGTCAAACCGCCCTGCCTTAAAGGCAGGGACTCCAAAAATAGCACAGGCTCACCTGTGTTCCTCTCCACGGAAATCTTTAGTAAAAGGCGAAAGATTTGTACGTGATGAAGAGAAACCAGAGCGGATAGCCTGCCTGGCCCTCCCGCCGGCCCTGGCGCCGGCACCGACTTACACGCTGGGGTGGGTAGGCCGCCTGCCGGGGGAGGAGGGAGCGTCCGGTGCAAACGGCTCACAACATCCGGTAAGGCTTCGCCTATCCCCGGGAGAAGCTGCTCCTCCCGCCGCCGCCTCCTCCTGCTCTCCGACAGCCTCCCTTGGCCTTTCTGAAGGAGAAAATGCAAGACGTTCCAGCCCTTTGTCTTCCAAGCACAAACCACATCACATGACACGAGGACACAAAGCAATGCCATACGTTACAAACGCCGCAACAATTACAGTTACATACAGCACAACGCTTTCACAGCTTCCACAATTGCGCACACACACAAACAAACAAACAAACAAACAAACAAACAAAGAAAGAGAAGAAAAAGGCGGACAACGCAGGGAGTCCCAACAGGGGGCTCACCCTCCCTTTGTCTTTTGGCGCTCCCAAGTTGCCCTTTCTGTTTTTTGACTACCCCAGAGGAGGAGGCGCACCGTCCCGGATGCACTGCAATACCGGGTCGATGCTTGGAGCGGACGGAGCGAGCCCCTTCCGACTCCCTGGCCCAAAACTGCTTAATATAAGGTCCCCGATGGGGGACGATTGATATTAAACTGATAAGAACAGATACTACACTTGATCTTAGCCAAAAGGCCGAGAAGCGATAACTACAAACCGCTACCCCTAGGGGCGCCTTAAGCCGCCGCAAACTTCAAGCACGGGCACCTGCTCGACAGCCCTTCGTGTTTGCATAACTCCGCCTCACTACACGCACAGCTGGGCCTTTTTGCACGGGTCAAACCGCCGGGGCCCCCCCCGGGCCCCCCCCCCCCTTGGTTTTTAAAAATGCGCCCCCCCCCTTCCCCGCCAAACCCCTTCCTCCAAGGAAAAAGAAATGAAACGTTAAAAAAGCCCGCCAAACAACATACAGCACAAGCCAAGCTTCCAAATTCAAACCCAAAACAAAAAAAACAAACAAAAAAGAAAAAAAAAAAAACAAAACCAACCCAACACCACCCCCCCCCCCCTTCCCCTCCCCTGGGCCCGCCCTGTTTTGAAATCCGGGAGGGGCCGGCGGAGCACCCCTTTTCCGATTTGGGCCCCAAAAACCCTTTTTAAAAGGCCCCCGGGGGGGGAAAAATTTTTAAAAGGGAAAAAAAGATATAATTTGTTTTAAAGAAAACCGGAAGAAAAAAACCCCCCACCCCCAACCTTTTGGGCCGCCCCCCGGGCCCCCTAACCCCTTCTGTTGAAACTCCCCCTGCAACTTTTTTTTTTTCACGGGCCCCCTGCCTTGGCAGGCTCC
>JAFDVH010000097.1:0-19280 GCA_019176425.1 Megalops atlanticus | reverse complement strand
TCCAGCGTGATTCCTGAGCTCTTGTCTACATCCTTCAGGCATTCTTCCCTGCTTTCTCTTCCCCAGGGTATGTCCAGCATATTTCCATTACTTTTCCATTTTGTCCTCTCATTTAGTCCAGCACTTTCAAAACAGCGTTAGCAGCATTATTCTCAGCCTGAGAGCTGAATGCACGTTAACTTCCTGTGTCAGAGTGCCTTGTTCGTTATGCGGTAAAATGCTAGCATTCAGCTTTTTGCTGAGACATACATCTTAGAATTAGAGTGTATGCCTTCATTAATAGTCTTGATCCTTCTTTGCTCTTCTGATTCGAGCTCTTTGCAGACCTTTGCTCCGTTTCTGCAGCTCATTGTCCTCTCCCCTCCCCCGAGAAGTGGTTTGTGCGTGCTGGTGGAACTTGGAAGGGAGGTGGGGGATGGGGGAGGTCGCAGATTTCTGAGGGTTTCACACAGCACAGTTCTTTTAAAAAAAGTCTGTTCCCGCTTCAGTCTCACAGGGTCCTGTATCCAAATACCGAGGCACACCGTGTTTTCTCCCTCTTCCTCTCCTGAGCCACCCTGCTGATCCTCTCTAGAATTCCAATGTGAAATCTGACACTGCAAGACCTTTCTCTGGAGCCATGCAGCTAATGGCAAACGGCACATACGTCATGACGTCACACCCTCTCTCAGGCCACCAGTAGCAGCTGTGGCAGCAGGCTGTAGTCTGCATATTACCCACAATGCACTGTGAGCTGCATGGGCAGGAAAAAAACCCCAAAAATTGTAAAATTCATTTAAAAATTAAATTACAACAATCAATTTTTAATGACAATGTAGTTTCCTTTTAAGGTATGTTAGAAGCACTCTTTAGAGTAAATGCACATACATTGGGAGTCTATTGACAATATATGCGCCTACCGTCACTGAAAACACTTACTGTAGTCTGGCCCATATATCACCGGTGGTCCACTTTCTCAATCGTGCTCGCTTCGGCAGCACATATACTAAAATTGGAACGATACAGAGAAGATTAGCATGGCCCCTGCGCAAGGATGACACGCAAATTCGTGAAGCGTTCCATATTTTAACGTTTTTTTCCCGTCGGAGTCAACTGGTAACTCCAACAGTATATGGTTTGGCAAGATTATCCCATATTAAGGCTGGAGTGTCACCCTTAATCTGTTAGTGCTCTGGGTTCAACCCCTGCTATGTCTTCCCCCTTTTGTTTTAATTTTTAATTTTTTAATTTTTTTTTAATTTTTTTTTTTTGGTTAGCCTTACTGCCTGCAGATGTAACCCTAACCTAACCTAACCCTAACCCTAACCCTAACCCTAACCCTTACCCTAACCCTAACCCTAACCCTAACCCTAACCCTAACCCTTACCCTAACCCTAACCCTAACCCTAACCAAGGTTATCCCATATTAAGGGTGGAGCGTCACCCTTAATCTGTTAGTGCTCTGGGTTCAACCCCTGCTATGTCTTCCCCCACCCCCCCCCTTTTTTTTTTTTTTTTTTTTTTTTTTTTTTTTAAATTTTTTTCTGGTTAGCCTTACTTCTGGTTGTGAAATGAGTGGCTCACACCCACTGCCTGCAGATGTAACCCTAACCTAACCCTAACCCCAACCCCAAAAGAATATCAAACAAATCAAAAAACAAAAAAACAAAAAGCAGCCTCCACCCAAAACACACTTTCAAAAGATTAATCAAATCCCAACTACTGAGATTCCACAGGATTGGCACACAAACCATAAATTTTGAAGAGGCCACCAAAACTCTCTTTACAGCATTGAAATATCCAGCATAAATATACAGCATATCCAAGAGGATATTCCAGATCCTTCCTCATACAGGTCCGGAAAACCTTCTTGGCTACAAAACAACAGGACACAAGGAAAATCATCCCACTCATCACCACATACTCGGCATTCAGCCAGGCAGCAAACAGAACAATAAAACGCAACCCTAACCCTAAACACTTTCAGAAGTAGAATACTCTTGGGTTATATTTCCAGAATACAATGCGAATAGACCTTGCTTTAGAATCACAGGTTAAATTCACATTAGCATTAAAGAACAGATTTCAAATTTAACTGATTTAGCCTCACAGAGAAGAGAAGAGAAATCCGATACAAGTATTACTTTGTTTCAATCTGACATTAATGTGTAAAAATCAGAGCAATATTTGTAGCACATCCTCCCTTAGGAATGTTCACGTGCATGCAAAATAACAATTCAGTGCACCGTACAACTCTAAAATTTCTGGACCAAACAATCTGAAGTTAAAAGCAAAGTTAAAAAGGTGCAACAATAAAATTACATATCAGCAGTGGGCTTTTACTGCCATCTTCTGGTAATTTCTGTGGTAAATGTCACTATTTTAATGCTGCAGTACCTATACATACCCACAAGATGGGAGACTAATACCAGCATTGAAAGTTCCGTTTTACAGGCTTTTTCAATTGATTTAGGCACATTCCTGCAAACTAAGTCCCATCTACTCAAAACAGTTAACACAGCCATGTCAACAGAATTTCCATTTTGCAAAAGAGCTGCAAAATGATGTAATGATTACATTTCTGGTATTACCTTTACAAAAATCAAACATCCATTCAAAACAATAAAAAGTCACCTGTTGAGGAGATAATAAATTCACCTATATCCACTCTGAAATAATAATGGTAAAATACATTTCTCAGAATGTTCAGCAATGTCTTTCACTGAATTGTGCATGTGCCTGTGTTGTTTTGTGTGTGTGATGAAATTTAAAGTTAATGTGAAATGTAAATTACAACTCTTTATCTTAAAAAATGGTGAAACATAAACCGTATCTTCATGTGTTGCGTTATAAGTGTTCTGATTTCAGGAGAGCTGTTTTGCATGTGACATTTTTTTATGTTTATTGGCGATACAGTTAGAGAATGAATAGATGATTATTTACATACAAATCAGAGTTTACTTCAAAAATTTACTGGAGTCAACAATTACCTCATATGTAATGATGTGCTTATTGCTGAGTGAACATTGTAGCAATTAGCACTTTCTGAAGTCACCACATTGCTAACCCACCTAACACTAACATGATGGCAGTGATATTAGAGCATATGATTAGGTGACATGAGGCCAAACTGAATTGAATCTTGACAGTAAATTTAAACTTTATTTTAGGTGATTGGTCAAAATGCACTTAATTATATGATTTGTACAAATGCAACAATACATGTAGCTAACTGCAAACTGCACATGCATCATGACGTCGCACCCTCCCTCTCTCAGGCCACCAGTAGCAGCTGTGGTGGCAGGCCGTAGTCTGCATATTACCCACAATGCACCGTGAGTTGCATGGGCAGGAAAAAAACCCCTAAACCCCCTTGGCACTTATATGACCGGTGTTCCAGCGGGGTCGCCCTCCACCACCGGGCGGTCAGCGTAGTACATTTAGCCAGGCAAGAGGTGTGAAATTTCAGCTCCCGAAACGACTTTGGCTACCTTTACTGATTTTTTGCCGTTGAAATAGGAGCGATCAACCTCTCAAACAGAATTTCGAAGATCACCGTCAATCAAACTGTGTCGTTCAAGACGTCATCTCAAGCAAATGGCTACTTAACATAATTCAACAAAAGGTTTTAAAGAGACAAGGCCTAATTTTTTAAAGGCACAAAAGTACATTTGTATTTATGGTTTTGGCCTTACGAATGTGTCCAGATTTAATTTAAAAGCCTTCTTCTTTAAAATTTAAAAGCATGGTGTTTTTTTAATTATTTTTTAAGGTGATCTGAGTCAGTATTTGAACAAGACAAGGTTTTAAGCAATTAAATATTTATTACTGTGTTATAAAGTATATGAAATCTTGAAGAATTATAAAAATAATACAACAGACAATGAAATAAATTTAAACACACACACACACACACAAAAATGAACTATTTGTTCATTTTTAATGATTTAATTTTTTCTTTTCCCCCCTCCACCCCCAGGTCAACAAAAAGATCTCTGCATGCCTGGCTGACATCTACAGATGTATGGCCTCCAACCACCTCAAGCTTAACCTGGACAAGACTGATCTGCTGTTTATCCCGGCCAGGACCTCTCCTCTTCAAGAGCTCTCGGTTACTGTTGATGGCACCACAGTAACTTCCTCCACTTCTGTGAAGAGCCTGGGCGTCACCCTCGACAACAGGCTGGACTTCACCGACTACATCTCCCAGACAGCACGCTCCTGTCGATTCCTCCTCTTCAACATCAGGAGGATTCGCCCCTTTTTGACCACCTACTCCACCCAGCTGCTCGTCCAGGCCACCGTGCTCTCCCGCTTGGACTACTGCAACGCCCTCCTCGCAGGCCTCCCAGCCTGCACCATTCAGCCGCTGCAGCTCATCCAAAACGCAGCTGCTAGGCTGATCTACAATCTCCCTAAGTTCTCCCGCGTCACCCCCTTACTGAGATCCCTCCACTGGCTCCCAATCGCAGCCAGGATCCGCTTCAAAACCTTGACTCTCACCTTTTCTGCTGCAAGAAAGACTGCCCCGACCTAACTCCAGGACCTCATCCTACCCTACGCACCCGCCCGTCAACTTTGCTCTGCTACATCCGGACGCCTCGCTCCACCCACCAACAGAACGAAAGGCCCACGCTCCTCACAACGACGCTTTTCCATCATCGCCCCCCCAGTGGTAGAATGAACTCCCCACCCCCCTGAGAACAACTCCTTCACTCCAACCCTTCAGACGTGCGCTGAAGACACACCTCTTCAGACTCTACCTGGACTGATACCTCTGCCATTTTGACCTTGTAACTTTGACCTTGTAAATCTGACTCCTGTCTTGTACTTGTAGCTCTCTTACCTAGGTAGTATAGCGGTACTTTATTGTCCCTGTGATTGTATTTGATATGTAATCCTAGTTCAGATTAGTTGGCTCGCGACACTGACCTTGCGCTCAGCTTCAGCACTATCTGCATTGTATGACCTGTACACATCTTGCTCTTGTGCCTGTTGTTTGCCCACTATTTGCACTTTTGTACGTCGCTTTGGAAAAAAGCGTCTGCCAAATGAAGAAATGTAAATGTAAATTTACAAATATGTACGTGGCCTTTTCAGTTCACCTCGGTCCTCTTTTCGGCCAGCCACAGCTCCACAGACTTGCACGCGTAGAGAGCAACAGAAGTGCTCCCCACGGTACTGGCTGTGGCCATAGTCCTGCCGTGGCTGGCCACAGAGCTGGCATATTCTTAGTTTATGGGGCTTCCTTTTCTTTTTTTGGGCTGACGTGCCGCTCTCTCCCTCTCGTGGGACGCAATGATGCTGCACGCGTAGCCCACGTTGTTGCTGAGCAGCCACTGCAAAGTCTGACCCCGGTACTGGCCGAATTGCAGCTCGCTCTCGGCCAGCACCGCCTGGAGGGCTTTGGGGTCGCCTCCCTCCTGTGCCACCCTAGCCCTCGCCTCCGCGCGCACCCTGTCGGCCCTCTTTATCTGCCAGGCAGCGGTCCTCCCCTGGCGGTATTGAAGGGCCAAAAGCATGAAAAGCATGTTTAACTATATTTTAGTCAAACATATCAGCCCTGTCATGAAGATCTCTCCTGAAATTTTATAAACCGACTGACTACGACAAGCAACAAAATGCAACCATGGCTGCAAAAATCTGTGCTATAATTATACTAAATAAGAAAACACAAGTACATTAGCATTTTCAGCAGTGCAAACTTTACTCTAAGATACCAAACTGTCAGGGCTCAGGCAAGGACTCAAGCGCAGACACCAGGGCTTCAGGTTCCAAAAAGCTTTAATTAAGACGTCAGGCGAAGTAGCAAAACCAGAACAGGCAGTGTCAGTAACAAGCAGGCAGTCCGTGGGCAAACCTGGGTCAAAAACAGGAACAGGCAGGGTCGGTAACAGAGCAGGCAGACAATCAGGCATACAGAGCAAAACGGCGAGCAGAATCAAGGTCGAGGTACAGGTAGGAACAACTACGGTAAGACTTACAGGCAAAAAAGCACGGCGGGACCGAAACAGGAGAAACACTGCAACGATCTGGCAAACAAGATAGAGACAGGCAGGGTAGATATAGGGCTGGGCTGATGAGGTGATGGGAAGCAGGTAGGCAGGCAGGCAGGTGGAGATGATCAGGTGGACGGAGACAGGGCGGAGAGCGGGGCAGGGCTGGAACACAAGGAAAAACAAAAGCACATGGACACAATGACAGATGGGGAGAACACAAACACAACAGCTAGGGGGCCGGAGTACTGACACCAAACAAGTAAGTGAAGAGTATACTTTTAATATTGCAATGAATAATATCAGTGCCTTTTCCTAAATGAAAAATTGTGGTGGCTTGGAACAAAATATCATATCATATTGTAATTTATTGTACTGTATGCCACTGAGTTACATACCATTATATGCAACTGTGGCCTCTTTTGACATTGGCATTGGCATTAAAAAACAGTGATCTTTTAACAGTCCCATCCCCATCCAGCCATTCCTCTTGTAGCACATTTAATCAAGAAGAGAAGGTCAGCATAAATAAAGCTGGGAGAGCTGGGATTAGCTTTAGAAGTAAGGACACAAGATTTTCACTTTTAGGCTGATCCGGGAATGCAGTGACTTATAATGGGAGGATAGTTCCATGACTGAAAATGAAAAAGAGCTCAGTTCCTTCCGGTCTCTTCTCTCCTCACACTCCAACCCTGCTCATCTCTCAGCTGGACAGTAAGGGCCGTTCACACCACACACTGACAACATGCTGGGGACCCTCTGCACTCTCATTGCTGCACTCTTATGTAAGAAGTACATACTTTTACTTCTGATGCAATGAATGTTTGTGAGAATGATGAGTCAGGACTTTAATGAGTTTTTCATGATAAGCTCATGCTTATTTAATTATTTTCTTTTTCCCAAACGGGTGTCAGTGGTCAGAAGCTGTTGACACAAAAACCAGCTATTCTTACTCTGACTAAACGGCAGACGGCCACATTGGACTGTAACATTGCCCGTGATGATGGCAATTCTGTACGCTGGTATAAACAGGTTCCAGGAGGAGCTCCTCAGTATGTGCTGTGGTTCTTCCGCTCTGACAGCTCTCCCACCTATGGAGCTGGTTTCTCCTCCAGCCGCTTTACCTCCAGAGCCCAATCTAACACTGACTATCAGTTAATAATCAGCAATGTAGAGGTGGGAGACTCAGCAGTGTATTACTGTGAAACATGGGATGTTTCTGCCAGTGAGTATGTATCACAGTGATTCACAACATGACAAAAACCTCTGTGCTTCACTTCTGCTTTAGAGATGCAGCAGAAAGGAGGGAACATCATGCACTAAATGTGACATCAACCCACTCTGAACCATCAGCAATTGGTTTTATCTCACCCACTCTATTTCATCTAAAATTAAATCTGAAAAAGTTCTCGAAGCAAAACACAGAAATGTTATTTCCACATTGCTTCTCATTGCTCTCATACCAGTTTTCATGGTGAGATGAACTGTGACCCCAACCTGCAGCTGTCAGAGAAAAGAGGGAGAGGGTGTCCTGAAAAAGTTATCATTAACGCAGAGTGTATTGTTGTCAAAGAGAATGTAGAATCTTACGAAGTATTCTAAGCAATCATAGACCTTGCCAAGTGAGACATGTTGTCTTACATATTATGTAACTATGAGTGAATACAGATTTTGTCACAGACACACTAAATTGAGAAAATCAACAGCATCATTTAACTAATCAGGGTTGAGAGTTTATCTTTTCTCTCTCTTCTCATTCATACAAATATACAGCTGATGTAGTGACATCATGTGACTGACACTGCAGTTCATTTCATTCAGACTCCTCTCAGGTAGAGCTGTCACTGTGGAGTTTCAGAGGGATGTTCAGGAATGACTGTTGGGACAGAAATATGAGAAAATGTCTGAAATGGTAAATCTATCTCTTTAAACCAAGATGGTATGATACAGCCAGTGTGTGAGAATCATCATCATCATCACTGTTGGATCATCACTATTACTTCTCTAACTCCATCATCTGCTTGCTCGATTGCTCTAGCCTGGACGAGTTCCTGCTGTGTTTGTGGAGTGGTGTCTGTGCTATTACATTCAATTGGATAAAAATAAAAATTGGGGCTATTTACCCAGTTATTAAATAATGTAGGTCTGATCTGCACCTAAAGTTAAATCTTTTGTTGCCATTAGGGGACAGAGGGGGAATTTTCCACTTTTTCCCTCTGTCGAAGCGTTATCCAACGAGTTAGCTCGTTGGCTAACGCAGCTAATTAGGCACATATTCTAGCCGACGAGAGGTTTTTCGCCCTCTCAGGAGCAAATCTTTAAATATATAAACAGCATACTTTAGCTAGCTAGTCGGGTAGTTTAGCTAGCTAGCCGGTTCGCTTGTCTAATTTTTTTCTACTGTTCTTCAGCGTTAGATTTCAGGATATTCTGATTCTGGTTGTGTTAGCGCGTCTGCTGAACTGTAAGCATAGTTTTATTGTATTTGGGCTAAGTGGCATTTCTTGTGCTTGATTTCTGCCTCGGTGCTTTTAGCACTTTTTTAGCTGGTAATTCTGTCTGGGCAGTAAATCTTTATTTAGGGAAAGAGTGTTCATTTAGGGGAAAAAATGTGGCCAAAACTGTGCGAGAGTTGCCGGATGATCAGATTTCTGGAGGGAGACCTCCAGGATGAGTTCTTCTGCAACCGTTGCCGAGTCGTTGAGCACTTGGAGAGCAAGATTCTTGATCTCGAGGCCCAACTAGCTGGTCTTCACAGTAATCCTGAATTGTTAGAGTTCCAGGAACTGATTAGTATGCCCTATCCAACTTATTCCGGGGGGGCGCTACTTAGTGTTCGAATTACTCCACGAGCTTCGGGGGTACATAGTTTTATGATATTCTAGCAATGACGTCAGTAAAGAGCCCTGATTTTATATACAAACGTACATCATCACACACTTATGGTGTGTAGCCTACATTCTTCGGAAATGGTATCACATGTCTACGGTAGGTAGATAATTCTGAAGAAAAAAAAACGCGACGTGCTAACGAATAGGCTAACACATATCTTTGGGAAACAACACAACTTAAGACAATTATTCTACTCGCACTCGCGCAGGATTATGGGAGCATGTGGTGGAGAACCTCTCCCAGTCTAGGCCAATCAGACTGGAGGCTCCCTCCACATTTGTGCTGTAACAATTCGAAGTTATATAATTTATACATACCTTTTGTAATAATTACAGAACGTGAATTCCAGTGCCCAATAAAGAACAAATATAATTCTCGAGAGCCTGATGTAATTAGGTTTATTGCATATGGTGATCGATCACATACAGTAAACCGGGGCTGGTCCGCGCAGAGCAACATACACGTTCACTCTCCCCAAGCATTCATTCACAACCCCAAAAGCCAGCCCCCCCTTTGATCTGCACACATTTTTCTCTTTTATTACTTTCCCCTAGCTCCTCCTGTTATACACAAAACGTCATTGCTGAATAAGATGAAAACTTTCTCACATTGGTCAGAGGCAAGGGGAGGGGGTATCAGGCGTATCCCTAACACAAGACACCAGGAGAAGTGAAGGTCAGGTGAAGATCTGCACCTGCACCAAGAGAGCCAACATTATTTCGCCTTCTCTGTCACATGCACCCTGACTCACACAGAAACCAATTGTTCCAGCTCCATATCTGCCTTGGCTGCTAAAAAAAATCTAGAAACCTAGAATAACCTTGAATGTAACCCACTGACAACGCTTGCTTATGAAACTCAAAATCCTCCCTTAAAGTCACTCCATCTTCTCTGTACACTATTGCTACTTCTCCACAGTCACACCACATTCTCCTGTTATCTCTCCCCCCTCCACCATGCCTCTGTGGTACACCAGCACATTTATGTCTTCTTTTTAATAAGGAAAAAAATATCCCACTTTAATTTTACATTATTTCCAGGGTTCACTACCTGCTTTAGCTAAACTGACTTCTACCGGCAATGCTTATAAACTACACATTTACTGCATGTGGATATACAGATTGTCACGTTTCTTCCACCACAATAGTACTGGACAGACAACCCCCCTCTCAATCTCTGCTCACATGCATACAAAGTATAATAGAATACATATTATTTATTTAAGGCTGGTTGATTGTTTGGTTTCCTTATATGCTTCCAGACCTCCATATGTATAATAAAGATAAAGTAAGTGGTTGATATACAATATGTCAATACTGTGGTTAAAGTGGTTAAAAGGTTAAAACGTCTGCTAGAAATGCTTATGACGTTTGCTGGCAATAATTTGTCTCCACCATGTAACAAGCTTAATCGTACCACGTCAAGCTCCGCTTTTCTCTGGGGGGCTGAAAATGGCAATAATCATAATTTATATATGGGGTATACACTTAATCAAAAAATTTTCCACCGCAGCATTATCACTCGATCGGTCACTCATGTCACCTGCAGGTTGGGGCAGGGCTGAATGCGGGAGGTTAGCTTACTTGACAAGTGAACACTGAACCAACCCCACTGACGTTACAATATTCATACATAGGCCTACATCGGTTGAAAGTTTAGAGTGTGACAATTCAATTAAACCAACAGTGACGATCAAGGTTTGACAGGGGCGCCTGCAGAAATAAATAGTATGGTACGCATGCACGCAATGTCCCTCCCCTGACTTTGATATCAATTTCCAATACCAGTAGGCTACTCGCCTAACAGAAATAAAGGAAGTAATTATCTGACTAAATAATGCACTGAGAAATAAAGAGAATCCTATGCCAATGTCAAGAGTAATTTCCACAAGGTAGGCTACACACTTGCTAATAAGGATTTTGATATAGTATAGCTAAAGATAGTAGTACAGATTTTACGTCATCCAAACGTTGGCACCACTAGCTTTGTTTTCGCTTGCTCTCACGAGACAGACAAAATCGCGCCACCTAAGATACGGCTAGCATTGGCAGCTAATCAAACGGCGGCATACACTTGAAACAACAATTAAAACAAGTGTAGATCCGACAATGTCTGTGAGATGACTAGCTGCTTGTATTATTTAATGCAAACGTTGGTCACTTTCACTGAGAAACAGACAAATTCGCACCAGCTATACTCAGATACAGCTAGCTTTAGCAGATAATTGAACTAGACGGTGACTTCACGTTGGCATACTTATAGACGAGGGGAAACACTCGAAACAACAAAATTAAGACAGCTCTTAAGGCCTGACAAATGTCTGTTTAGTTGACTAGCTGCTTACATTATTCACAACAAGGCACAGCACACGGTGACATAAGTGACAGTCGAAACAGCTACTTGATAACGTCTCTCTCCCTGCAGCTCTGTTGGCATTGACACACATGCGCCGGTGCGTTGCGTTGCGAGTCAAGTCGCAGAAGGTGCTTAAGAAATGGTACAGCCCACCGAAGGGGTGTTTGAAATCGTATTACATTAGATTCTTCCCTGCATGATGATTATGGAATGGGAATACTACATAACCATACATTTATAATTACATAATAATGTATCAAATATTTCAGTGCCCCCCAAACTGTCGTTTTTGTCCCTTTTGGGAGGGTCCAAATCCCTTTTACGGGGGTCAGACCCCCCAATGCCCCCCGTAATTCGAACCATGTTCTACATGAGAGAGGAATTTATGATTTTATAGGCTACCTAATTATGAATGAATATATTATTAATCAGTTTTGAATGCTACCTCTAGATTTGTACGCTTACAGAGTTTATAACGTTATGATGATTATTAGGGAGCGTCCTGACTTCTCGCTCATGCACATTGTACCCGTAAAGCAAATTCAGTATGTTATTTTGTCTTCTTTAATGTTCAGCGCAAACACATTTACTCTCACACACGAACAAAAACACACCTAATTACAAGATTTCAGTTTAATGTCATGCCGTTTATTAAAGCTACACAGAATCCAAGCTCAAAAAGAAACACAAATACAAAGGGTACAAAGGCTGTAATTATAAAAAGCTTCGATGTGCGCGCTATTTAGTAAATACTACTATTAGTCCAATCTCCAAAGAAAACATGAATGCTGTTGCAAAGCCTCATAAAGAGTTTAGAGCGCATCACACGTGAACTATCAATTACTCACTGCAGTCGGACTTCTGAATAGTTTTCTCTGAGGTTTGCGACCCGACAGACACTTTACAAGAAAAGACGCGGTCGCTGCTCCACTCCGAGGGCTTGATGGTCAGGAAGCTGCTCAGACCGAAGGTTTTGTCGGATTGCTGCTCGGCAGAGCTGGTGAAAACCCCTCCAGTAACTGCGCTCCCGCCGGATGTCCAGCTGACATCAGCGAAGCCAACAGCCGTCTTGGCCAGGCACACCAGCATGGCTTTAGAACATAAGAACATATTATGACGAGCACAGGCCATTCGGCCCAACTAAGCTCGCCATTTCTTAATTAAAGAGTATCCAAAACTGCATCAAGTCTAGACTTGAACACAGCAAGGGTCTCTGCCTCAACTACATGACCTGGCAACCTATTCCATGTTTTGATAACTCTTTGTGTAAAATAATATTTCCTTATATCAGTACGGAACTTACTCTTAACTAGTTTCCATTTATGTCCTCTTGTTCTACAGACTGAACTCACCCTAAAAAATCTATTATACTTAACCTTATTGAATCCTTTTTTAAATTTAAAAACCTCAATTAAATCACCCCTAAGCCTCCTCTCGCTAAGTCTAAATAGGTTAAGTAACTTGCGTTTTTCCTCGTAGCTTTTATATTTCATGCCAGGAACTAATTTAGTTGCCCTCCTTTGAACTTTTTCAAGAGCTTCAATATCTTTTTTATAGTGCGGGGCTCAAAACTGCACACAGTATTCCAAGTGAGGCCTGACTAAGGCATTGTATAATTTCAATATAACCTCCTTAGATTTATACTCAATACTTTTGGCTATATATCCCAGCATCCTGTTGGCCTTTTTTACTGCTACAGCACACTGTCTAGATCCTGTTAAGCTTGGGTCAACTATTACTCCCATGTCTTTTTCAAATTGAGCACATTCTAGTTTTCTTCCACCCATGAAGTAGTCTTGTCTAAGGTTCTTATTTCCCACATGCAATACTTTACATTTATCTAAATTGAATGTCATCTGCCAGGTGTCTGCCCACTTTTGGATGATGTTTAGGTCTTCCTGTATTACCTTAGTTGATTCTATACTATTGGCTAGACCCCCTAGTTTTGTATTATCTGCAAATTTTACTATTTTACTACTAACCTCTGCATCTAGATCATTTATGTATATAAGAAATACCAAAGGCCCCAACACCGATCCCTGCGGGACTCTACTTCGTACAGGACCCTGTTCTGATACAATTCCTCCCACAGTTACTGTCTGCTTTCTACTAGACAACCAACTTTGAACCCACTCAGTGATAGCTCCCGTAATTCCTGCAGATTTCATTTTCAATATGAGCCTCTCATGCGGAACTTTGTCAAATGCCTTTTGAAAGTCCAAACAGATAAAAGATAAAACAGATAGAAGCTTGGTTTAAGTCCAAACATACTGTAGCTTCCTCAAAGAAGTCCAGGAGGTTTGTTAAGCACGACCTCCCTCTGCGAAAACCATGTTGACTATCATTCAAGACACCATTATGTTCCAGGAACAATTCCAAATTATCCCTAATGATGGCTAGCTAGCTAAACTACCCGACTAGCTAGCTAAAGTATGCTGTTTATATATTTAAAGATTTGCTCCTGAGAGGGCGAAAAACCTCTCGTCGGCTAGAATATGTGCCTAATTAGCTGCGTTAGCCAACGAGCTAACTCGTTGGATAACGCTTCGACAGAGGGAAAAAGTGGAAAATTCCCCCTCTGTCCCCTAATGGCAACAAAAGATTTAACTTTAGGTGCAGATCAGACCTACATTATTTAATAACTGGGTAAATAGCCCCAATTTTTATTTTTATCCAATTGAATGTAATAGCACAGACACCACTCCACAAACACAGCAGGAACTCGTCCAGGCTAGAGCAATCGAGCAAGCAGATGATGGAGTTAGAGAAGTAATAGTGATGATCCAACAGTGATGATGATGATGATTCTCACACACTGGCTGTATCATACCATCTTGGTTTAAAGAGATAGATTTACCATTTCAGACATTTTCTCATATTTCTGTCCCAACAGTCATTCCTGAACATCCCTCTGAAACTCCACAGTGACAGCTCTACCTGAGAGGAGTCTGAATGAAATGAACTGCAGTGTCAGTCACATGATGTCACTACATCAGCTGTATATTTGTATGAATGAGAAGAGAGAGAAAAGATAAACTCTCAACCCTGATTAGTTAAATGATGCTGTTGATTTTCTCAATTTAGTGTGTCTGTGACAAAATCTGTATTCACTCATAGTTACGTAATATGTAAGACAACATGTCTCACTTGGCAAGGTCTATGATTGCTTAGAATACTTCGTAAGATTCTACATTCTCTTTGACAACAATACACTCTGCGTTAATGATAACTTTTTCAGGACACCCTCTCCCTCTTTTCTCTGACAGCTGCAGGTTGGGGTCACAGTTCATCTCACCATGAAAACTGGTATGAGAGCAATGAGAAGCAATGTGGAAATAACATTTCTGTGTTTTGCTTCGAGAACTTTTTCAGATTTAATTTTAGATGAAATAGAGTGGGTGAGATAAAACCAATTGCTGATGGTTCAGAGTGGGTTGATGTCACATTTAGTGCATGATGTTCCCTCCTTTCTGCTGCATCTCTAAAGCAGAAGTGAAGCACAGAGGTTTTTGTCATGTTGTGAATCACTGTGATACATACTCACTGGCAGAAACATCCCATGTTTCACAGTAATACACTGCTGAGTCTCCCACCTCTACATTGCTGATTATTAACTGATAGTCAGTGTTAGATTGGGCTCTGGAGGTAAAGCGGCTGGAGGAGAAACCAGCTCCATAGGTGGGAGAGCTGTCAGAGCGGAAGAACCACAGCACATACTGAGGAGCTCCTCCTGGAACCTGTTTATACCAGCGTACAGAATTGCCATCATCACGGGCAATGTTACAGTCCAATGTGGCCGTCTGCCGTTTAGTCAGAGTAAGAATAGCTGGTTTTTGTGTCAACAGCTTCTGACCACTGACACCCGTTTGGGAAAAAGAAAATAATTAAATAAGCATGAGCTTATCATGAAAAACTCATTAAAGTCCTGACTCATCATTCTCACAAACATTCATTGCATCAGAAGTAAAAGTATGTACTTCTTACATAAGAGTGCAGCAATGAGAGTGCAGAGGGTCCCCAGCATGTTGTCAGTGTGTGGTGTGAACGGCCCTTACTGTCCAGCTGAGAGATGAGCAGGGTTGGAGTGTGTGGAGAGAAGAGACCGGAAGGAACTGAGCTCTTTTTCATTTTCAGTCATGGAACTATCCTCCCATTATAAGTCACTGCATTCCCGGATCAGCCTAAAAGTGAAAATCTTGTGTCCTTACTTCTAAAGCTAATCCCAGCTCTCCCAGCTTTATTTATGCTGACCTTCTCTTCTTGATTAAATGTGCTACAAGAGGAATGGCTGGATGGGGATGGGACTGTTAAAAAGATCACTGTTTTTTAATGCCAATGCCAATGTCAAAAGAGGCCACAGTTGCATATAATGGTATGTAACTCAGTGGCATACAGTACAATAAATTACAATATGATATGATATTTTGTTCCAAGCCACCACAATTTTTCATTTAGGAAAAGGCACTGATATTATTCATTGCAATATTAAAAGTATACTCTTCACTTACTTGTTTGGTGTCAGTACTCCGGCCCCCTAGCTGTTGTGTTTGTGTTCTCCCCATCTGTCATTGTGTCCATGTGCTTTTGTTTTTCCTTGTGTTCCAGCCCTGCCCCGCTCTCCGCCCTGTCTCCGTCCACCTGATCATCTCCACCTGCCTGCCTGCCTACCTGCTTCCCATCACCTCATCAGCCCAGCCCTATATCTACCCTGCCTGTCTCTATCTTGTTTGCCAGATCGTTGCAGTGTTTCTCCTGTTTCGGTCCCGCCGTGCTTTTTTGCCTGTAAGTCTTACCGTAGTTGTTCCTACCTGTACCTCGACCTTGATTCTGCTCGCCGTTTTGCTCTGTATGCCTGATTGTCTGCCTGCTTTGTTACCGACCCTGCCTGTTCCTGTTTTTGACCCAGGTTTGCCCACGGACTGCCTGCTTGTTACTGACACTGCCTGTTCTGGTTTTGCTACTTCGCCTGACGTCTTAATTAAAGCTTTTGGAACCTGAAGCCCTGGTGTCTGCACTTGAGTCCTTGCCTGAGCCCTGACAGTTTGGTATCTTAGAGTAAAGTTTGCACTGCTGAAAATGCTAATGTACTTGTGTTTTCTTATTTAGTATAATTATAGCACAGATTTTTGCAGCCATGGTTGCATTTTGTTGCTTGTCGTAGTCAGTCGGTTTATAAAATTTCAGGAGAGATCTTCATGACAGGGCTGATATGTTTGACTAAAATATAGTTAAACATGCTTTTCATGCTTTTGGCCCTTCAATACCGCCAGGGGAGGACCGCTGCCTGGCAGATAAAGAGGGCCGACAGCGTGCGCGCGGAGGCGAGGGCTAGGGTGGCACAGGAGGGAGGCGACCCCAAAGCCCTCCAGGCGGTGCTGGCCGAGAGCGAGCTGCACTTCGGCCAGTACCGGGGTCAGACTTTGCAGTGGCTGCTCAGCAACAACGTGGGCTACGCGTGCAGCATCATTGCGTCCCACGAGAGGGAGAGAGCGGCACGTCAGCCCAAAAAAAGAAAAGGAAGCCCCATAAACTAAGAATATGCCAGCTCTGTGGCCAGCCACGGCAGGACTACGGCCACAGCCAGTACCGTGGGGAGCACTTCTGTTGCTCTCTACGCGTGCAAGTCTGTGGAGCTGTGGCTGGCCGAAAAGAGGACCGAGGTGAACTGAAAAGGCCACGTACATATTTGTAAATTTACATTTACATTTCTTCATTTGGCAGACGCTTTTTTCCAAAGCGACGTACAAAAGTGCAAATAGTGGGCAAACAACAGGCACAAGAGCAAGATGTGTACAGGTCATACAATGCAGATAGTGCTGAAGCTGAGCGCAAGGTCAGTGTCGCGAGCCAACTAATCTGAACTAGGATTACATATCAAATACAATCACAGGGACAATAAAGTACCGCTATACTACCTAGGTAAGAGAGCTACAAGTACAAGACAGGAGTCAGATTTACAAGGTCAAAGTTACAAGGTCAAAATGGCAGAGGTATCAGTCCAGGTAGAGTCTGAAGAGGTGTGTCTTCAGCGCACGTCTGAAGGGTTGGAGTGAAGGAGTTGTTCTCAGGGGGGTGGGGAGTTCATTCTACCACTGGGGGGCGATGATGGAAAAGCGTTGTTGTGAGGAGCGTGGGCCTTTCGTTCTGTTGGTGGGTGGAGCGAGGCGTCCGGATGTAGCAGAGCAAAGTTGACGGGCGGGTGCGTAGGGTAGGATGAGGTCCTGGAGTTAGGTCGGGGCAGTCTTTCTTGCAGCAGAAAAGGTGAGAGTCAAGGTTTTGAAGCGGATCCTGGCTGCGATTGGGAGCCAGTGGAGGGATCTCAGTAAGGGGGTGACGCGGGAGAACTTAGGGAGATTGTAGATCAGCCTAGCAGCTGCGTTTTGGATGAGCTGCAGCGGCTGAATGGTGCAGGCTGGGAGGCCTGCGAGGAGGGCGTTGCAGTAGTCCAAGCGGGAGAGCACGGTGGCCTGGACGAGCAGCTGGGTGGAGTAGGTGGTCAAAAAGGGGCGAATCCTCCTGATGTTGAAGAGGAGGAATCGACAGGAGCGTGCTGTCTGGGAGATGTAGTCGGTGAAGTCCAGCCTGTTGTCGAGGGTGACGCCCAGGCTCTTCACAGAAGTGGAGGAAGTTACTGTGGTGCCATCAACAGTAACCGAGAGCTCTTGAAGAGGAGAGGTCCTGGCCGGGATAAACAGCAGATCAGTCTTGTCCAGGTTAAGCTTGAGGTGGTTGGAGGCCATACATCTGTAGATGTCAGCCAGGCATGCAGAGATCTTTTTTGTTGACCTGGGGGGTGGAGGGGGGAAAAGAAAAAATTAAATCATTAAAAATGAACAAATAGTTCATTTTTGTGTGTGTGTGTGTTTAAATTTATTTCATTGTCTGTTGTATTATTTTTATAATTCTTCAAGATTTCATATACTTTATAACACAGTAATAAATATTTAATTGCTTAAAACCTTGTCTTGTTCAAATACTGACTCAGATCACCTTAAAAAATAATTAAAAAAAACACCATGCTTTTAAATTTTAAAGAAGAAGGCTTTTAAATTAAATCTGGACACATTCGTAAGGCCAAAACCATAAATACAAATGTACTTTTGTGCCTTTAAAAAATTAGGCCTTGTCTCTTTAAAACCTTTTGTTGAATTATGTTAAGTAGCCATTTGCTTGAGATGACGTCTTGAACGACACAGTTTGATTGACGGTGATCTTCGAAATTCTGTTTGAGAGGTTGATCGCTCCTATTTCAACGGCCAAAAAATCAGTAAAGGTAGCCAAAGTCGTTTCGGGAGCTGAAATTTCACACCTCTTGCCTGGCTAAATGTACTACGCTGACCGCCCGGTGGTGGAGGGCGACCCCGCTGGAACACCGGTCATATAAGTGCCAAGGGGTTTAGGGGTTTTTTTCCTGCCCATGCAACTCACGGTGCATTGTGGGTAATATGCAGACTACGGCCTGCCACCACAGCTGCTACTGGTGGCCTGAGAGAGGGAGGGTGCGACGTCATGATGCATGTGCAGTTTGCAGTTAGCTACATGTATTGTTGCATTTGTACAAATCATATAATTAAGTGCATTTTGACCAATCACCTAAAATAAAGTTTAAATTTACTGTCAAGATTCAATTCAGTTTGGCCTCATGTCACCTAATCATATGCTCTAATATCACTGCCATCATGTTAGTGTTAGGTGGGTTAGCAATGTGGTGACTTCAGAAAGTGCTAATTGCTACAATGTTCACTCAGCAATAAGCACATCATTACATATGAGGTAATTGTTGACTCCAGTAAATTTTTGAAGTAAACTCTGATTTGTATGTAAATAATCATCTATTCATTCTCTAACTGTATCGCCAATAAACATAAAAAAATGTCACATGCAAAACAGCTCTCCTGAAATCAGAACACTTATAACGCAACACATGAAGATACGGTTTATGTTTCACCATTTTTTAAGATAAAGAGTTGTAATTTACATTTCACATTAACTTTAAATTTCATCACACACACAAAACAACACAGGCACATGCACAATTCAGTGAAAGACATTGCTGAA
>JAFDVH010000096.1:0-25085 GCA_019176425.1 Megalops atlanticus | reverse complement strand
TTTAGTAGGCCCTGTTACTCTTTTTGATGTGCAATTTTAACTGAATTTTAGGACACATCATCCCCATATCCAATTGATTTTCTTTTATTAATCTTTGTTTAGTTTTTGAGGGTTTAATCAACCTCAACTTACTTTAGTTATTCTGCAGTTATCCTGCTCTTAGGTTTTTCTGCAAATTACTTTGGGTATTCTTTAGTTATCCTGCAAAAAGACTGTTTTTGCTGTTTTTATTTTTCCTTTTAGGTTTTTAAGCTAAATGCTATTTTTCATATCTCTTCTCCGGGTCCCAGGAAACGCGGGTGTAGTGCATCGTGGACAGGTGCGTGAGTGGTGCTAGCCACCGGTAGAAGACTGGGCCACCAATTAAGGTCTGTAGGCCCCAGACCACCGTCCCCTGCGTGCTGTCCAAGTGGACCCAGGGGGCTGGATACTTACTTTTGCTCTACCCAAGTAATCTTTGTTAACACCGCAAGGTTGCCCGATCACCTGAGTAGAGCCTGCGAGAGGGCCTCCTTCGTGGGGCTTGCTCTGGCGTTTCCCCCAAGCAGACTGTTCGTTAACACCGCAAGGTTTCCCAGTCTGCCTGATCAGGGCCCGGGAAGGTAGGTACCGTGCATTACGTCACCTCCCAGACAGCCCTGGGTGCTGGTCCTTTTTCCCAGCGGATGGCTTCCCTACCTGTTCCAGCCGAGTATTCCCCAGACACTGGAACCCTTCGGGAAGCCATCAGGCTTCTACTGGGTCGGACCCACACAGCTCAATTGCCTCCTGCAGCCTAAGGCCCTAATTTAGTCTGTTCTCTTCGGACACGGTTTAGTTTTTTCCGACGTCACAAACTATGTGGTCTTTAAGAGAAGCAGTTGTACTTTCAGACGCAGAAAAAACTATGTTTTTATCTTTAATCCGTCCCGAGATATTCATCTCCAAAGTTCTAATATATGATTACCCAGAGGCCCCTATTCAAATTTCTGCTTCTTTCTTTAATGTTGGTATCTTAAAATACCTTTTTGTTTCTTATTTTAAATTTCCCCACTGCGGAGTGGTTTGTTATGGAGTATATTTAGATATTATATATTTTTATACTTTAATTTGTATTTTTATTTATTCGTATTGTAATTTTCTTGTATTAATTTTATTGGATTATGTTTATTCTTTTAGATATGTAATTTTTTAGTATCCCTTTAAGGTTGGGGTTAAGATTAGGTTACAGATAGAGTTAGGGTTGACCCTTAGGGTTAGGGCTAGGGTTACTGCTACAGCTTAGGGTTGGAGAGTTTAGGATTATAGTTAGGTTACTGTTCCAGTTTTTAGGGTTGGGGGACTTAGGGTTAGGGTTGGGGTTAGGGTTACCATTATATTTTTAGGGTTGGGGGCTTAGGTTACAGTTTAGGGTTGGAGATTTAGGATTAGGGGTAAGATTAGGTTACTGTTCCAGCTTAGGGTTGGGGGCTTTAGGGTTTTAGAGTTAGGGTTAGGGTTACGGTTAGTGTTACCCTTACCGCTTAGGGTTACGGTCTTTGGGGTTAGGGTTGGGGTTGGGGTTAGGGTTACGGTTAGGGTCACCCCAACAGTTTAGGGTTTAGGGTTTTTAAGAATGATAAACTTATTATGTTTTATCCTGAGTCTCAGGTTCATTGTTGCTGATGTTTGGCCCTTAAATCAGTACCCAGTAGGAAATGCCGTATTGACTGCTAATTTTTAGTGGTCACCCTTATCATCCTTATACAGTGAAGTAAACTATATATGTGTGAGCAGACGAGCAGAAGGACGAACCGGGCAACGGCCACGGCCAGCGAACGAACCAGACAGACGAATGCAGGAGGGCCCCAAGGAGACCACCGCCGGAGGAACGAATGAACGACCGCCAGTTAAGGCCAGCCGACAAGCGAACACCCGCCGAGGGCTCTCCCGGTCAGTCGGCCAAACAACCGCCTGAACGAATCCCCCAGGCGAACGCACAAACCGCCGGAGGACGAGAGCCCCGGGCGGCCCGAATGAACGAATGAACGAACACCAATTAAGGTGGGCGAACAGACGAACACCCCACCCAGGGCCCCCCGGAGAGCAAACGACCAGGCCGCCGGATGCGCAGGCGCCGCAGGCGAACGGACAGGCCGCTGAGTGAACGAAAACTCTAAGGGGTCAACCGGCACCCGAATGAACGCCCAAACGCCCGCCCCGCCGTCCCCAGAAACAACCGACCACCCGAAAGCCCCTAAGCGAGCTCCTTGTGTTGGCGGGAAAACGTCAACCTGGAAAGAGCAGAGGTGAGGAGTGAGGCCGCAAGCTTAGCAGGTCACCCTCTATGCCTGGCTTGGCATATCTCGCTCGCCCAGTCAGTCCTCCATACCTCTGCAAGAAGCCTGGAGGACGAATGGGCGCGAAATTTAGGTGTTGTTTAATTCTTTAATTCTTATTCACTTAAGTGAGCTCCAAAAGGCCTTTAGATTTTGTTCTTATTTTCTTTTTAAGGCATCCAACATCTTTCCTTTCCTTTCTGTATTTGTAGTTTTAATAGGCCTTGTTACTTTTTATAGACGTGTAATTTTTTTCTGAATTTTTGAACACATCTTCAGGATCATAGGGTGTTTTGGCCTTTCAGCACTAGGCCTCCACACCCTTGTCCAAGAGGCCTTTTCTTATAAGAATGGCCACACTGTAGTTGAATTCAGAAAGGGTTTTATTTGGGATCTTTTTGTGTAAGCCTGGTCCGATGGCACTGGCTGGGTTAGGTTTTGTGGAAGTTTTCCGATGATCCCCCCCACATTAGTCCTTTCAGACCATGTGGTTGAAATGGGGGCTCAAAGGCAGGGCACGGGCCGACGCATGTTAGGCTGTACACTTGTCCCAATGACCTTTCACTTTCTTATTTTCAGGTTCATTATTGCTCATGTAGGCCTCGTTACTCTTTCAGGTGTGTAATATTCACTGTATTTTTAAACACAACATTAGCAGTGTATGTCAGGATCACGAGGTGTTTTGACCTTTCGACCCTAGGCCTCCACACCCCGTCCCAGAGGCCTGCGAGATTTAGTTCTTTTTTTCTTTTGTGGGTATCCAAAAGTTTTCCTTTTCTTTTTGTATTTAGTAGGCCTTGTTTTCCCTTTTTGATGTGCGATTTTCACATCATTGGTGGCGTATGTCAGGGTCATAGGGTGTTCTGGCCTTTCAGCACTAGGCCACCACATCCCCGTCCTGTTTCACTGAGTTTTCTAACACATCATTGGTGGCGTATGTCAGGGTCATAGGGTGTTCTGGCCTTTCAGCACTAGGCCACCACATCCCCGTCCTGTTTCACTGAGTTTTCTAACACTTCATTGGTGGCGTATGTCAGGGTCATAGGGTGTTCTGGCCTTTCAGCACTAGGCCACCACATCCCCGTCCTGCCAGATTTAGTTTTTATTTCTTTTTAGGCCTCCACTGGCCTTCTCTTTCTATACTTTAGTTTTTGTTATAGTTTTCTTGCTTTAGGTTTTAGTAGGCCCTGTTACTCTTTTTGATGTGCAATTTTAACTGAATTTTAGGACACATCATCAGTAGTGTACCTCAGGATCATCGGGTGTTTCGGCCTTTCAACACTATACACCCTCCTCTGAGGCGGCCAGCCAAGGGAGATCAGGCCTCGAGTGTCCCATATCCAATTGATTTTCTTTTATTAATCTTTGTTTAGTTTTTGAGGGTTTACTCAACCTCAACTTACTTTAGTTATTCTGCAGTTATCCTGCTCTTAGGTTTTTCTGCAAATTACTTTGGGTATTCTTTAGTTATCCTGCAAAAAGATTGTTTTTGCTGTTTTTATTTTAGGTTTTTAAGCTAAATGCTATTTTTCATATCTCTTCTCCGGGTCCCAGGAAACGCGCTGGTGTAGTGCATCGTGGACAGGTGCGTGAGTGGTGCTAGCCACCGGTAGAAGACTGGGCCACCAATTAAGGTCTGTAGGCCCCAGACCACCGTCCCTGCGTGCTGTCCAAGTGGACCCAGGGGGCTGGATTTATACTTTTCTACCCAAGTAATCTTTGTTAACACCTCCACTTGCCCGATCACCTGAGTAGAGCCTTTGTTAGGGGCCTCCTGCTTTAGGCTTGCTCTGTAGGCCCCAAGCAGACTGTTTTTTATGTGCAAGGTTTCCCAGTCTGCCTGATCAGGGCACAAGGTAGGTACAGTGCATTACGTCACCTCCCAGACAGCCCTGGTGCTGGTCCTTATTCCCCAGCGGATGGCTTCCAAGGGACCTGTTCCAGCCCCATATCCAATTGATTTTCTTTTAGACACTTTGTTTACCCTTTGAGGGTTTAATCATCAACTTACTTTATTCTTTTTCAGGGTCCTGCTCTTAGGTTTTTCTCAAAATTACTTTGCAGCCTCTTTAGTTATCCTGTTCAAAAAGACTGTTTTTTCTGTTTTTATTTTTGGTTTTTAAACTAAATGCTATTTTTATCTTTCTCCGGGTCCCAGGAAACGAGATGTCTTTGGTTTGTTTTTTTAGCTCTTAGACTTTAGACCAATTATATATTCATCTACCAAAGTTCTAATATTCCATCTCCATTTACCCAGAGAGCCCCTATTCAAATTTCTGCTTCTTTCTTTAATGTTGGTATCTTAAAATACCTTTTTGTTTTTCCCCAAGCAGATTTTAAATTTTTCCCAGTCTGCCTGATCAGGGTTTGTTATGGAGTATATTTAGATATTATATATTTTTATACTTTAATTTGTATTTTTATTTATTCTTATTGTAATTTTCTTGTATTAATTTTATTGGGTTATGTTTATTCTTTTTAGATATGTAATTTTTAGTATCCCTTTAGATATTGGGGTTAAGATTAGGGTTACAGATTAGAGTTAGGCCCCCCTTCAAATTTCTGCTTCTTCTTTCTTTATGTTGGTATCTTACCTTTTTGTTTCTTATTTTAAATTTCCCCACTGTTAGTGTTTGTTATAGAGTATATTTGGATATTATATATTTTTATACTTTAATTTGTATTTTTTTAGGATTAGAGTTTGTATTAATTATATTAGGGTTACTGTTCCAGTTTTTTAGGGTTGGGGGACTTAGGGTTAGGGTTGGGGTTAGGTTAGGGTTACCATTATATTTTTAGGGTTGGGGGCTTTAGGGTTACAGTTTAGGTTTTTAGATTTAGGGATTAGGGGTTAGATTAGGGTTACTGTTCCAGCTTAGGGTTGGGGGCTTTTAGGGTTTTAGGGTTAGGGTTAGGGTTACGGTTAGGGTTTTAGAGTTAGGGTTAGGGTTAGGCTTTTAGGTTACCGTCTTTGGGGTTAGGGTTTTGGGGTTAGGGTTGGGGTTAGGGTTACGGTTAGGGTCACCCCAACAGTTTAGGGTTTAGGGTTTTTAAGAAT
Source organism: Megalops atlanticus (assembly GCA_019176425.1). Taxonomy (NCBI): domain Eukaryota; kingdom Metazoa; phylum Chordata; class Actinopteri; order Elopiformes; family Megalopidae; genus Megalops; species Megalops atlanticus. The sequence continues at coordinate 19,730 of JAFDVH010000096.1, read as the reverse complement.
GATAAACTTATTATGTTTTATCCTGAGTCTCAGGTTCATTGTTGCTGATGTTTGGCCCTTAAATCAGTACCCAGTAGGAAATGCCGTATTGACTGCTAATTTTTAGTGGTCACCCTTATCATCCTTATACAGTGAAGTAAACTATATATGTGTGAGCAGACGAGCAGAAGGACGAACCGGGCAACGGCCACGGCCAGCGAACGAACCAGACAGACGAATGCAGGAGGGCCCCAAGGAGACCACCGCCGGAGGAACGAATGAACGACCGCCAGTTAAGGCCAGCCGACAAGCGAACACCCGCCGAGGGCTCTCCCGGTCAGTCGGCCAAACAACCGCCTGAACGAATCCCCCCAGGCGAACGCACAAACCGCCGGACGGACGAGAGCCCCCGGGCGGCCCGAATGAACGAATGAACGAACACCAATTAAGGTGGGCGAACAGACGAACACCCCACCCAGGGCCCCCCGGAGAGCAAACGACCAGGCCGCCGGATGCGCAGGCGCCGCAGGCGAACGGACAGGCCGCTGAGTGAACGAAAACTCTAAGGGGTCAACCGGCACCCGAATGAACGGCCCAAACGCCCGCCCCCGCCGTCCCCCAGAAACAACCGACCACCCGAAAGCCCCTAAGCGAGCTCCTTGTGTTGGCGGGAAAACGTCAACCTGGAAAGAGCAGAGGTGAGGAGTGAGGCCGCAAGCTTAGCAGGTCACCCTCTATGCCTGGCTTGGCATATCTCGCTCGCCCAGTCAGTCCTCCATACCTCTGCAAGAAGCCTGGAGGACGAATGGGCGCGAAATTTAGGTGTTGTTTAATTCTTTAATTCTTATTCACTTAAGTGAGCTCCAAAAGGCCTTTAGATTTTGTTCTTATTTTCTTTTTAAGGCATCCAACATCTTTCCTTTCCTTTCTGTATTTGTAGTTTTAATAGGCCTTGTTACTTTTTATAGACGTGTAATTTTTTCTGAATTTTTGAACACATCTTCAGGATCATAGGGTGTTTTGGCCTTTCAGCACTAGGCCTCCACACCCTTGTCCAAGAGGCCTTTTCTTATAAGAATGGCCACACTGTAGTTGAATTCAGAAAGGGTTTTATTTGGGATCTTTTTGTGTAAGCCTGGTCCGATGGCACTGGCTGGGTTAGGTTTTGTGGAAGTTTTTTCCGATGATCCCCCACATTAGTCCTTTCAGACCATGTGGTTGAAATGGGGGCTCAAAGGCAGGGCACGGGCCGACGCATGTTAGGCTGTACACTTGTCCCAATGACCTTTCACTTTCTTATTTTCAGGTTCATTATTGCTCATGTAGGCCTCGTTACTCTTTCAGGTGTGTAATATTCACTGTATTTTTAAACACAACATTAGCAGTGTACGTCAGGATCACGAGGTGTTTTGACCTTTCGACCCTAGGCCTCCACACCCCCGTCCCAGAGGCCTGCGAGATTTAGTTCTTTTTTTCTTTTTGTGGGTATCCAAAAGTTTTCCTTTTCTTTTTGTATTTAGTAGGCCTTGTTTTCCCTTTTTGATGTGCGATTTTCACATCATTGGTGGCGTATGTCAGGGTCATAGGGTGTTCTGGCCTTTCAGCACTAGGCCACCACATCCCCGTCCTGTTTCACTTTAGTTTTCTAACACATCATTGGTGGCCTTCAGGGTCATACATTAGTTCAGTTCTTGTTGTAGTTTTCTTGCACCACATTTAGTTGTGTGTTTCACTGAGTTTTTAAACACTTCATTAGTGGCGTATGTCAGGGTCATAGGGTGTTTTGGCCTTTCAGCACTAGGCCACCACATCCCCGTCCTGAGGCCTGGCCAGATTTAGTTTTTTTTTCTTTTTGGGCCTCCACTGGCCTTCTCTTTCTATACTTTAGTTTTTGTTATAGTTTTCTTCCTTTTTTAGATTTAGTAGGCCCTGTTACTCTTTTTGATGTGCAAGGGTAACTGAATTTTAGGACACATCATCAGTAGTGTACCACAGGATCATCGGGTGTTTCGGCCCTTTCAACACTATACACCCTCCAGGGTCTGAGGCTGGCCAGCCAAGGGAGATCAGGCCTCGGATTTAGTTTTTATTTCTTTTTAGTCCCTGGCCTATCCAATTGATTTTTGTTTTTTTTAATCTTTGATTTTTTAGTTTTAGGACACATCATCAGTAGTGTACCTCAGGATCATCGGGTGTTTTTTCAACACTATACACCCTCCTCTGAGGCTCAACCCCATATCCAATTGATTTTCTTTTATTAGTCTTTGTTTAGTTATTTAATCTGCAGTTATCCTGCTCTTAGGTTTTTCTGCAAATTACTTTGGGTATTCTTTAGTTATCCTGCAAAAAGACTGTTTTTGCTGTTTTTATTTTAGGTTTTTAAACTAAATGCTATTTTTCATATCTCTTCTCCGGGTCCCAGGAAACGCGCTGGTGTAGTGCATCGTGGACAGGTGCGTGAGTGGTGCTAGCCACCGGTAGAAGACTGGGCCACCAATTAAGGTCTGTAGGCCCCAGACCACCGTCCCTGCGTGCTGTCCAAGTGGACCCAGGGGGGCTGGATACTTACTTTTGCTCTACCCAAGTAATCTTTGTTAACACCGCAAGGTTGCCCGATCACCTGAGTAGAGCCTGCGAGAGGGCCTCCCTTCGTGGGGCTTGCTCTGGCGTTTCCCCCAAGCAGACTGTTCGTTAACACCGCAAGGTTTCCCAGTCTGCCTGATCAGGGCCCGGGAAGGTAGGTACCGTGCATTACGTCACCTCCCAGACAGCCCTGGGTGCTGGTCCTTTTTCCCAGCGGATGGCTTCCCTACCTGTTCCAGCCGAGTATTCCCCAGACACTGGAACCCTTCGGGAAGCCATCAGGCTTCTACTGGGTCGGACCCACACAGCTCAATTGCCTCCTGCAGCCTAAGGCCCTAATTTAGTCTGTTCTCTTCGGACACGGTTTAGTTTTTTTCGACGTCACAAACTATGTGGTCTTTAAGAGAAGCAGTTGTACTTTCAGACGCAGAAAAAACTATGTTTTTATCTTTAATCCTTCCCGAGATATTCATCTCCAAAGTTCTAATATATGATTACCCAGAGGCCCCTATTCAAATTTCTGCTTCTTTCTTTAATGTTGGTATCTTAAAATACCTTTTTGTTTCTTATTTTAAATTTCCCCACTGCGGAGTGGTTTGTTATGGAGTATATTTAGATATTATATATTTTTATACTTTAATTTGTATTTTTATTTATTCGTATTGTAATTTTCTTGTATTAATTTTATTGGATTATGTTTATTCTTTTTAGATATGTAATTTTTTAGTATCCCTTTAGGGTTGGGGTTAAGATTAGGGTTACAGATAGAGTTAGGGTTGACCCTTAGGGTTAGGGCTAGGGTTACTGCTACAGCTTAGGGTTGGAGAGTTTAGGATTATAGTTAGGGTTACTGTTCCAGTTTTTTAGGGTTGGGGGACTTAGGGTTAGGGTTGGGGTTAGGGTTACCATTATATTTTTAGGGTTGGGGGCTTAGGGTTACAGTTTAGGGTTGGAGATTTAGGATTAGGGGTAAGATTAGGGTTACTGTTCCAGCTTAGGGTTGGGGGGCTTTAGGGTTTTAGAGTTAGGGTTAGGGTTACGGTTAGTGTTACCCTTACCGCTTAGGGTTACGGTCTTTGGGGTTAGGGTTGGGGTTGGGGTTAGGGTTACGGTTAGGGTCACCCCAACAGTTTAGGGTTTAGGGTTTTTAAGAATGATAAACTTATTATGTTTTATCCTGAGTCTCAGGTTCATTGTTGCTGATGTTTGGCCCTTAAATCAGTACCCAGTAGGAAATGCCGTATTGACTGCTAATTTTTAGTGGTCACCCTTATCATCCTTATACAGTGAAGTAAACTATATATGTGTGAGCAGACGAGCAGAAGGACGAACCGGGCAACGGCCACGGCCAGCGAACGAACCAGACAGACGAATGCAGGAGGGCCCCAAGGAGACCACCGCCGGAGGAACGAATGAACGACCGCCAGTTAAGGCCAGCCGACAAGCGAACACCCGCCGAGGGCTCTCCCGGTCAGTCGGCCAAACAACCGCCTGAACGAATCCCCCAGGCGAACGCACAAACCGGGACGGACGGACCCCGGAGCCCCGGGCGGCCCGAATGAACGAATGAACGAACACCAATTAAGGTGGGCGAACAGACGAACACCCCACCCAGGGCCCCCCGGAGAGCAAACGACCAGGCCGCCGGATGCGCAGGCGCCGCAGGCGAACGGACAGGCCGCTGAGTGAACGAAAACTCTAAGGGGTCAACCGGCACCCGAATGAACGCCCAAACGCCCGCCCCGCCGTCCCCAGAAACAACCGACCACCCGAAAGCCCTAAGCGAGCTCCTTGTGTTGGCGGGAAAACGTCAACCTGGAAAGAGCAGAGGTGAGGAGTGAGGCCGCAAGCTTAGCAGGTCACCCTCTATGCCTGGCTTGGCATATCTCGCTCGCCCAGTCAGTCCTCCATACCTCTGCAAGAAGCCTGGAGGACGAATGGGCGCGAAATTTAGGTGTTGTTTAATTCTTTAATTCTTATTCACTTAAGTGAGCTCCAAAAGGCCTTTAGATTTTGTTCTTATTTTCTTTTTAAGGCATCCAACATCTTTCCTTTTCTTTCTGTATTTGTAGTTTTAATAGGCCTTGTTACTTTTATAGACGTGTAATTTTTTCTGAATTTTTGAACACATCTTCAGGATCATAGGGTGTTTTGGCCTTTCAGCACTAGGCCTCCACACCCTTGTCCAAGAGGCCTTTTCTTATAAGAATGGCCACACTGTAGTTGAATTCAGAAAGGGTTTTATTTGGGATCTTTTTGTGTAAGCCTGGTCCGATGGCACTGGCTGGGTTAGGTTTTGTGGAAGTTTTCCGATGATCCCCCCCACATTAGTCCTTTCAGACCATGTGGTTGAAATGGGGGCTCAAAGGCAGGGCACGGGCCGACGCATGTTAGGCTGTACACTTGTCCCAATGACCTTTCACTTTCTTATTTTCAGGTTCATTATTGCTCATGTAGGCCTCGTTACTCTTTCAGGTGTGTAATATTCACTGTATTTTTAAACACAACATTAGCAGTGTATGTCAGGATCACGAGGTGTTTTGACCTTTCGACCCTAGGCCTCCACACCCCGTCCCAGAGGCCTGCGAGATTTAGTTCTTTTTTTTCTTTTTGTGGGTATCCAAAAGTTTTCCTTTTCTTTTTGTATTTAGTAGGCCTTGTTTTCCCTTTTTGATGTGCGATTTTCACATCATTGGTGGCGTATGTCAGGGTCATAGGGTGTTCTGGCCTTTCAGCACTAGGCCACCACATCCCCGTCCTGTTTCATTTCTGAGTTTTCTAACACAGTTATTGTTGTAGTTTTCTTGCTTGGTTTTAGTTGTGTGTAATATTCACTGTATTTTTAAACACAACATTAGTAGTGTCAGGGTCATAGGGTGTTTTGGCCTTTCAGCACTAGGCCACCACATCCCGTCCCAGAGGCCTTTTTTTTTTTTTTGTGTTTCACTGAGTTTTCTAACACTTCATTGGTGGCGTATGTCAGGGTCATCACTGGTGTTCTGGCCTTTGGCGTATGTCAGCACTAGGCCACAGCACTAGGCCACCATCCCCGTCCTGCCAGATTTAGTTTTTATTTCTTTTTAGGCCTCCACTGGCCTTCTCTTTCTATACTTTAGTTTTTGTTATAGTTTTCTTGCTTTAGGTTTTAGTAGGCCCTGTTACTCTTTTTGATGTGCAATTTTAACTGAATTTTAGGACACATCATCAGTAGTGTACCTCAGGATCATCGGGTGTTTCGGCCTTTCAACACTATACACCCTCCTCTGAGGCGGCCAGCCAAGGGAGATCAGGCCTCGGCTTGTGTCCCATATCCAATTGATTTTCTTTTATTAATCTTTGTTTAGTTTTTGAGGGTTTAATCAACCTCAACTTACTTTATTATTTTGCAGTTATCCTGCTCTTAGGTTTTTCTGCAAATTACTTTGGGTATTCTTTAGTTATCCTGCAAAAAGACTGTTTTTTTAGTGTTTTTTTTTTTAGGTTTTTAAGCTAAATGCTATTTTTCATATCTCTTCTCCGGGTCCCAGGAAACGCTGGTGTAGTGCATCGTGGACAGGTGCGTGAGTGGTGCTAGCCACCGGTAGAAGACTGGGCCACCAATTAAGGTCTGTAGGCCCCAGACCACCGTCCCTGCGTGCTGTCCAAGTGGACCCAGGGGGGCTGGATACTTACTTTTGCTCTACCCAAGTAATCTTTGTTAACACCGCAAGGTTGCCCGATCACCTGAGTAGAGCCTGCGAGAGGGCCTCCTTCGTGGGGCTTGCTCTGGCGTTTCCCCAAGCAGACTGTTCGTTAACACCGCAAGGTTTCCCAGTCTGCCTGATCAGGGCCCGGGAAGGTAGGTACCGTGCATTACGTCACCTCCCAGACAGCCCTGGGTGCTGGTCCTTTTTCCCAGCGGATGGCTTCCCTACCTGTTCCAGCCGAGTATTCCCCAGACACTGGAACCCTTCGGGAAGCCATCAGGCTTCTACTGGGTCGGACCCACACAGCTCAATTGCCTCCTGCAGCCTAAGGCCCTAATTTAGTCTGTTCTCTTCGGACACGGTTTAGTTTTTTCCGACGTCACAAACTATGTGGTCTTTAAGAGAAGCAGTTGTACTTTCAGACGAGAAAAACTATGTTTTTATCTTTAATCCTTCCCGAGATATTCATCTCCAAAGTTCTAATATATGATTACCCAGAGGCCCCTATTCAAATTTCTGCTTCTTTCTTTAATGTTGGTATCTTAAAATACCTTTTTGTTTCTTATTTTAAATTTCCCCACTGCGGAGTGGTTTGTTATGGAGTATATTTAGATATTATATATTTTTATACTTTAATTTGTATTTTTATTTATTCGTATTGTAATTTTCTTGTATTAATTTTATTGGATTATGTTTATTCTTTTTAGATATGTAATTTTTTAGTATCCCTTTAAGGTTGGGGTTAAGATTAGGGTTACAGATAGAGTTAGGGTTGACCCTTAGGGTTAGGGCTAGGGTTACTGCTACAGCTTAGGGTTGGAGAGTTTAGGATTATAGTTAGGGTTACTGTTCCAGTTTTTAGGGTTGGGGACTTAGGGTTAGGGTTGGGGTTAGGGTTACCATTATATTTTTAGGGTTGGGGGCTTAGGGTTACAGTTTAGGGTTGGAGATTTAGGATTAGGGGTAAGATTAGGGTTACTGTTCCAGCTTAGGGTTGGGGGGCTTTAGGGTTTTAGAGTTAGGGTTAGGGTTACGGTTAGTGTTACCCTTACCGCTTAGGGTTACGGGTCTTTGGGGTTAGGGTTGGGGTTGGGGTTAGGGTTACGGTTAGGGTCACCCCAACAGTTTAGGGTTTAGGGTTTTTAAGAATGATAAACTTATTATGTTTTATCCTGAGTCTCAGGTTCATTGTTGCTGATGTTTGGCCCTTAAATCAGTACCCAGTAGGAAATGCCGTATTGACTGCTAATTTTTAGTGGTCACCCTTATCATCCTTATACAGTGAAGTAAACTATATATGTGTGAGCAGACGAGCAGAAGGACGAACCGGGCAACGGCCACGGCCAGCGAACGAACCAGACAGACAGATGCGCAGGAGGGCCCCAAGGAGACCACCGCCGGAGGAACGAATGAACGACCGCCAGTTAAGGCCAGCCGACAAGCGAACACCCGCCGAGGGCTCTCCCGGTCAGTCGGCCAAACAACCGCCTGAACGAATCCCCCAGGCGAACGCACAAACCGCCGGACGGACGAGAGCCCCCGGGCGGCCCGAATGAACGAATGAACGAACACCAATTAAGGTGGGCGAACAGACGAACACCCCACCCAGGGCCCCCGGAGAGCAAACGACCAGGCCGCCGGATGCGCAGGCGCGCGCAGGCGAACGGACAGGCCGCTGAGTGAACGAAAACTCTAAGGGGTCAACCGGCACCCGAATGAACGGCCCAAACGCCCGCCCCCGCCGTCCCCCAGAAACAACCGACCACCCGAAAGCCCCTAAGCGAGCTCCTTGTGTTGGCGGGAAAACGTCAACCTGGAAAGAGCAGAGGTGAGGAGTGAGGCCGCAAGCTTAGCAGGTCACCCTCTATGCCTGGCTTGGCATATCTCGCTCGCCCAGTCAGTCCTCCATACCTCTGCAAGAAGCCTGGAGGACGAATGGGCGCGAAATTTAGGTGTTGTTTAATTCTTTAATTCTTATTCACTTAAGTGAGCTCCAAAAGGCCTTTAGATTTTGTTCTTATTTTCTTTTTAAGGCATCCAACATCTTTCCTTTCCTTTCTGTATTTGTAGTTTTAATAGGCCTTGTTACTTTTTATAGACGTGTAATTTTTTCTGAATTTTTGAACACATCTTCAGGATCATAGGGTGTTTTGGCCTTTCAGCACTAGGCCTCCACACCCTTGTCCAAGAGGCCTTTTCTTATAAGAATGGCCACACTGTAGTTGAATTCAGAAAGGGTTTTATTTGGGATCTTTTTGTGTAAGCCTGGTCCGATGGCACTGGCTGGGTTAGGTTTTGTGGAAGTTTTCCGATGATCCCCCCCACATTAGTCCTTTCAGACCATGTGGTTGAAATGGGGGCTCAAAGGCAGGGCACGGGCCGACGCATGTTAGGCTGTACACTTGTCCCAATGACCTTTCACTTTTATTTTTTTCAGGTTCATTATTGCTCATGTAGGCCTCGTTACTCTTTCAGGTGTGTAATATTCACTGTATTTTTAAACACAACATTAGCAGTGTATGTCAGGATCACGAGGTGTTTTGACCTTTCGACCCTAGGCCTCCACACCCCCGTCCCAGAGGCCTGCGAGATTTAGTTCTTTTTTTCTTTTTGTGGGTATCCAAAAGTTTTCCTTTTCTTTTTGTATTTAGTAGGCCTTGTTTTCCCTTTTTGATGTGCGATTTTCACATCATTGGTGGCGTATGTCAGGGTCATAGGGTGTTCTGGCCTTTCAGCACTAGGCCACCACATCCCCGTCCTGTTTCACTGAGTTTCTTTTTAGGCCTCCAACCTTCTCTTTCATCATTAGTTATTGTTGTAGTTTTCTTGCTTAGGTTTTAGTTGTGTGTAATATTCACTGTGTATTTTTAAACACAACATTAGGTATGTCAGGATCATAAGGTGTTTTGACCTTTCAGGCCACTAGGCCACCACATCTTTTTTTCTGTTTCACTGAGTTTTCTAACACTTCATTGGTGGCGTATGTCAGGGTCATAGGGTGTTCTGGCCTTTCAGCACTAGGCCACCACATCCCCGTCCTGTTTCACTGAGTTTTCTGCCAGATTTTTAGTTTTTATTTCTTTTTAGGCCTCCACTGGCCTTCTCTTTCTATACTTTAGTTTTTGTTATAGTTTTCTTGCTTTAGGTTTTAGTAGGCCCTGTTACTCTTTTTGATGTGCAATTTTAACTGAATTTTAGGACACATCATCAGTAGTGTACCTCAGGATCATCGGGTGTTTCGGCCTTTCAACACTATACACCCTCCTCTGAGGCGGCCAGCCAAGGGAGATCAGGCCTCGGCTTGTGTCCCATATCCAATTGATTTTCTTTTATTAATCTTTGTTTAGTTTTTGAGGGTTTAATCAACCTCAACTTACTTTAGTTATTTTGCAGTTATCCTGCTCTTAGGTTTTTCTGCAAATTACTTTGGGTATTCTTTAGTTATCCTGCAAAAAGATTGTTTTTGCTGTTTTTATTTTAGGTTTTTAAGCTAAATGCTATTTTTCATATCTCTTCTCCGGGTCCCAGGAAACGCGCTGGTGTAGTGCATCGTGGACAGGTGTGTGAGTGGTGCTAGCCACCGGTAGAAGACTGGGCCACCAATTAAGGTCTGTAGGCCCCAGACCACCGTCCCTGCGTGCTGTCCAAGTGGACCCAGGGGGGCTGGATACTTACTTTTGCTCTACCCAAGTAATCTTTGTTAACACCGCAAGGTTGCCCGATCACCTGAGTAGAGCCTGCGAGAGGGCCTCCTTCGTGGGGCTTGCTCTGGCGTTTCCCCAAGCAGACTGTTCGTTAACACCGCAAGGTTTCCCAGTCTGCCTGATCAGGGCCCGGGAAGGTAGGTACCGTGCATTACGTCACCTCCCAGACAGCCCTGGGTGCTGGTCCTTTTTCCCAGCGGATGGCTTCCCTACCTGTTCCAGCCGAGTATTCCCCAGACACTGGAACCCTTCGGGAAGCCATCAGGCTTCTACTGGGTCGGACCCACACAGCTCAATTGCCTCCTGCAGCCTAAGGCCCTAATTTAGTCTGTTCTCTTCGGACACGGTTTAGTTTTTTTCGACGTCACAAACTATGTGGTCTTTAAGAGAAGCAGTTGTACTTTCAGACGCAGAAAAAACTATGTTTTTATCTTTAATCCGTCCCGAGATATTCATCTCCAAAGTTCTAATATATGATTACCCAGAGGCCCCTATTCAAATTTCTGCTTCTTTCTTTAATGTTGGTATCTTAAAATACCTTTTTGTTTCTTATTTTAAATTTCCCCACTGCGGAGTGGTTTGTTATGGAGTATATTTAGATATTATATATTTTTATACTTTAATTTGTATTTTTATTTATTCGTATTGTAATTTTCTTGTATTAATTTTATTGGATTATGTTTATTCTTTTTAGATATGTAATTTTTTAGTATCCCTTTAAGGTTGGGGTTAAGATTAGGGTTACAGATAGAGTTAGGGTTGACCCTTAGGGTTAGGGCTAGGGTTACTGCTACAGCTTAGGGTTGGAGAGTTTAGGATTATAGTTAGGGTTACTGTTCCAGTTTTTTAGGGTTGGGGGACTTAGGGTTAGGGGTTGGGGTTACAGTTTATTATATTTTTAGGGTTGGGGGCTTAGGGTTACAGTTTAGGGTTGGAGATTTAGGATTAGGGGTAAGATTAGGGTTACTGTTCCAGCTTAGGGTTGGGGGCTTTAGGGTTTTAGAGTTAGGGTTAGGGTTACGGTTAGTGTTACCCTTACCGCTTAGGGTTACGGTCTTTGGGGTTAGGGTTGGGGTTGGGGTTAGGGTTACGGTTAGGGTCACCCCAACAGTTTAGGGTTTAGGGTTTTTAAGAATGATAAACTTATTATGTTTTATCCTGAGTCTCAGGTTCATTGTTGCTGATGTTTGGCCCTTAAATCAGTACCCAGTAGGAAATGCCGTATTGACTGCTAATTTTTAGTGGTCACCCTTATCATCCTTATACAGTGAAGTAAACTATATATGTGTGAGCAGACGAGCAGAAGGACGAACCGGGCAACGGCCACGGCCAGCGAACGAACCAGACAGACGAATGCAGGAGGGCCCCAAGGAGACCACCGCCGGAGGAACGAATGAACGACCGCCAGTTAAGGCCAGCCGACAAGCGAACACCCGCCGAGGGCTCTCCCGGTCAGTCGGCCAAACAACCGCCTGAACGAATCCCCCAGGCGAACGCACAAAACCGCCGGACGGACGAGAGCCCCCGGGCGGCCCGAATGAACGAATGAACGAACCCAATTAAGGTGGGCGAACAGACGACGAACACCCCACCCAGGGCCCCCGGAGAGCAAACGACCAGGCCGCCGGATGCGCAGGCGCCGCAGGCGAACGGACAGGCCGCTGAGTGAACGAAAACTCTAAGGGGTCAACCGGCACCCGAATGAACGGCCCAAACGCCCGCCCCCGCCGTCCCCCAGAAACAACCGACCACCCGAAAGCCCCTAAGCGAGCTCCTTGTGTTGGCGGGAAAACGTCAACCTGGAAAGAGCAGAGGTGAGGAGTGAGGCCGCAAGCTTAGCAGGTCACCCTCTATGCCTGGCTTGGCATATCTCGCTCGCCCAGTCAGTCCTCCATACCTCTGCAAGAAGCCTGGAGGACGAATGGGCGCGAAATTTAGGTGTTGTTTAATTCTTTAATTCTTATTCACTTAAGTGAGCTCCAAAAGGCCTTTAGATTTTGTTCTTATTTTCTTTTTAAGGCATCCAACATCTTTCCTTTCCTTTCTGTATTTGTAGTTTTAATAGGCCTTGTTACTTTTTATAGACGTAATTTTTTCTGAATTTTTGAACACATCTTCAGGATCATAGGGTGTTTTGGCCTTTCAGCACTAGGCCTCCACACCCTTGTCCAAGAGGCCTTTTCTTATAAGAATGGCCACACTGTAGTTGAATTCAGAAAGGGTTTTATTTGGGATCTTTTTGTGTAAGCCTGGTCCGATGGCACTGGCTGGGTTAGGTTTTGTGGAAGTTTTCCGATGATCCCCCCCACATTAGTCCTTTCAGACCATGTGGTTGAAATGGGGGCTCAAAGGCAGGGCACGGGCCGACGCATGTTAGGCTGTACACTTGTCCCAATGACCTTTCACTTTCTTATTTTCAGGTTCATTATTGCTCATGTAGGCCTCGTTACTCTTTCAGGTGTGTAATATTCACTGTATTTTTAAACACAACATTAGCAGTGTATGTCAGGATCACGAGGTGTTTTGACCTTTCGACCCTAGGCCTCCACACCCCCGTCCCAGAGGCCTGCGAGATTTAGTTCTTTTTTTCTTTTTGTGGGTATCCAAAAGTTTTCCTTTTCTTTTTGTATTTAGTAGGCCTTGTTTTCCCTTTTTGATGTGCGATTTTCACATCATTGGTGGCGTATGTCAGGGTCATAGGGTGTTCTGGCCTTTCAGCACTAGGCCACCACATCCCCGTCCTGCCAGTTCCACTGGCCTTCTCTTTCTACTGAGTTTTCTAACACATCATTAGTAGTGTATGTCAGGATCATGTCAGGGTCATAGGGTGTTTAGTTCTTTTTCTTGGCCTTTCAGCATTTAGTAGGCCTTGTATTCCTTTTGATGAGGCCACCACATCCCCGGGTGTTGTTTCACTGAGTTTTCTAACTTCATTGGTGGCGTATGTCAGGGTCATAGGGTGTTCTGGCCTTTCAGCACTAGGCCACCACATCCCCGTCCTGCCAGATTTAGTTTTTATTTCTTTTTAGGCCTCCACTGGCCTTCTCTTTCTATACTTTAGTTTTTGTTATAGTTTTCTTGCTTTAGGTTTTAGTAGGCCCTGTTACTCTTTTTGATGTGCAATTTTAACTGAATTTTAGGACACATCATCAGTAGTGTACCTCAGGATCATCGGGTGTTTCGGCCTTTCAACACTATACACCCTCCTCTGAGGCGGCCAGCCAAGGGAGATCAGGCCTCGGCTTGTGTCCCATATCCAATTGATTTTCTTTTATTAATCTTTGTTTAGTTTTTGAGGGTTTACTCAACCTCAACTTACTTTAGTTATTCTGCAGTTATCCTGCTCTTAGGTTTTTCTGCAAATTACTTTGGGTATTCTTTAGTTATCCTGCAAAAAGACTGTTTTTGCTGTTTTTATTTTCCTTTTATTTTAGGTTTTTAAGCTAAATGCTATTTTTCATATCTCTTCTCCGGGTCCCAGGAAACGCTGGCTGGTGTAGTGCATCGTGGACAGGTGCGTGAGTGGTGCTAGCCACCGGTAGAAGACTGGGCCACCAATTAAGGTCTGTAGGCCCCAGACCACCGTCCCTGCGTGCTGTCCAAGTGGACCCAGGGGGGCTGGATACTTACTTTTGCTCTACCCAAGTAATCTTTGTTAACACCGCAAGGTTGCCCGATCACCTGAGTAGAGCCTGCGAGAGGGCCTCCTTTCGTGGGGCTTGCTCTGGCGTTTCCCCCAAGCAGACTGTTCGTTAACACCGCAAGGTTTCCCAGTCTGCCTGATCAGGGCCCGGGAAGGTAGGTACCGTGCATTACGTCACCTCCCAGACAGCCCTGGGTGCTGGTCCTTTTTCCCAGCGGATGGCTTCCCTACCTGTTCCAGCCGAGTATTCCCCAGACACTGGAACCCTTCGGGAAGCCATCAGGCTTCTACTGGGTCGGACCCACACAGCTCAATTGCCTCCTGCAGCCTAAGGCCCTAATTTAGTCTGTTCTCTTCGGACACGGTTTAGTTTTTTTCGACGTCACAAACTATGTGGTCTTTAAGAGAAGCAGTTGTACTTTCAGACGCAGAAAAAACTATGTTTTTATCTTTAATCCGTCCCGAGATATTCATCTCCAAAGTTCTAATATATGATTACCCAGAGGCCCCTATTCAAATTTCTGCTTCTTTCTTTAATGTTGGTATCTTAAAATACCTTTTTGTTTCTTATTTTAAATTTCCCCACTGCGGAGTGGTTTGTTATGGAGTATATTTAGATATTATATATTTTTATACTTTAATTTGTATTTTTATTTATTCGTATTGTAATTTTCTTGTATTAATTTTATTGGATTATGTTTATTCTTTTTAGATATGTAATTTTTAGTATCCCTTTAGGGGTTGGGGTTAAGATTAGGGTTACAGATAGAGTTAGGGTTGACCCTTAGGGTTAGGGCTAGGGTTACTGCTACAGCTTAGGGTTGGAGAGTTTAGGATTATAGTTAGGGTTACTGTTCCAGTTTTTTAGGGTTGGGGGACTTAGGGTTAGGGTTGGGGTTAGGGTTACCATTATATTTTTAGGGTTGGGGGCTTAGGGTTACAGTTTAGGGTTGGAGATTTAGGATTAGGGGTAAGATTAGGGTTACTGTTCCAGCTTAGGGTTGGGGGGCTTTAGGGTTTTAGAGTTAGGGTTAGGGTTACGGTTAGTGTTACCCTTACCGCTTAGGGTTACGGTCTTTGGGGTTAGGGTTGGGGTTGGGGTTAGGGTTACGGTTAGGGTCACCCCAACAGTTTAGGGTTTAGGGTTTTTAAGAATGATAAACTTATTATGTTTTATCCTGAGTCTCAGGTTCATTGTTGCTGATGTTTGGCCCTTAAATCAGTACCCAGTAGGAAATGCCGTATTGACTGCTAATTTTTAGTGGTCACCCTTATCATCCTTATACAGTGAAGTAAACTATATATGTGTGAGCAGACGAGCAGAAGGACGAACCGGGCAACGGCCACGGCCAGCGAACGAACCAGACAGACGAATGCAGGAGGGCCCCAAGGAGACCACCGCCGGAGGAACGAATGAACGACCGCCAGTTAAGGCCAGCCGACAAGCGAACACCCGCCGAGGGCTCTCCCGGTCAGTCGGCCAAACAACCGCCTGAACGAATCCCCCCAGGCGAACGCACAAACCGCCGGACGGACGAGAGCCCCCGGGCGGCCCGAATGAACGAATGAACGAACACCAATTAAGGTGGGCGAACAGACGAACACCCCACCCAGGGCCCCCCGGAGAGCAAACGACCAGGCCGCCGGATGCGCAGGCGCCGCAGGCGAACGGACAGGCCGCTGAGTGAACGAAAACTCTAAGGGGTCAACCGGCACCCGAATGAACGCCCAAACGCCCGCCCCGCCGTCCCCAGAAACAACCGACCACCCGAAAGCCCCTAAGCGAGCTCCTTGTGTTGGCGGGAAAACGTCAACCTGGAAAGAGCAGAGGTGAGGAGTGAGGCCGCAAGCTTAGCAGGTCACCCTCTATGCCTGGCTTGGCATATCTCGCTCGCCCAGTCAGTCCTCCATACCTCTGCAAGAAGCCTGGAGGACGAATGGGCGCGAAATTTAGGTGTTGTTTAATTCTTTAATTCTTATTCACTTAAGTGAGCTCCAAAAGGCCTTTAGATTTTGTTCTTATTTTCTTTTTAAGGCATCCAACATCTTTCCTTTCCTTTCTGTATTTGTAGTTTTAATAGGCCTTGTTACTTTTTATAGACGTGTAATTTTTTCTGAATTTTTGAACACATCTTCAGGATCATAGGGTGTTTTGGCCTTTCAGCACTAGGCCTCCACACCCTTGTCCAAGAGGCCTTTTCTTATAAGAATGGCCACACTGTAGTTGAATTCAGAAAGGGTTTTATTTGGGATCTTTTTGTGTAAGCCTGGTCCGATGGCACTGGCTGGGTTAGGTTTTGTGGAAGTTTTCCGATGATCCCCCCCACATTAGTCCTTTCAGACCATGTGGTTGAAATGGGGGCTCAAAGGCAGGGCACGGGCCGACGCATGTTAGGCTGTACACTTGTCCCAATGACCTTTCACTTTCTTATTTTCAGGTTCATTATTGCTCATGTAGGCCTCGTTACTCTTTCAGGTGTGTAATATTCACTGTATTTTTAAACACAACATTAGCAGTGTATGTCAGGATCACGAGGTGTTTTGACCTTTCGACCCTAGGCCTCCACACCCCCGTCCCAGAGGCCTGCGAGATTTAGTTCTTTTTTTCTTTTTGTGGGTATCCAAAAGTTTTCCTTTTCTTTTTGTATTTAGTAGGCCTTGTTTTCCCTTTTTGATGTGCGATTTTCACATCATTGGTGGCGTATGTCAGGGTCATAGGGTGTTCTGGCCTTTCAGCACTAGGCCACCACATCCCCGTCCTGTTTAGTTTTTACTGAGTTTTCTAACACATCATTGGTGGCGTATGTCAGGGTCATAGGGTGTTCTGGCCTTTCAGCACTAGGCCACCACATCCCCGTCCTGTTTCACTGAGTTTTCTAACACTTCATTGGTGGCGTATGTCAGGGTCATAGGGTGTTCTGGCCTTTCAGCACTAGGCCACCACATCCCCGTCCTGCCAGATTTAGTTTTTTTTCTTTCTTTTTAGGCCTCCACTGGCCTTCTCTTTCTATACTTTAGTTTTTGTTATAGTTTTCTTGCTTTAGGTTTTAGTAGGCCCTGTTACTCTTTTTGATGTGCAATTTTAACTGAATTTTAGGACACATCATCAGTAGTGTACCTCAGGATCATCGGGTGTTTCGGCCTTTCAACACTATACACCCTCCTCTGAGGCGGCCAGCCAAGGGAGATCAGGCCTCGGCTTGTGTCCCATATCCAATTGATTTTCTTTTATTAATCTTTGTTTAGTTTTTGAGGGTTTACTCAACCTCAACTTACTTTAGTTATTCTGCAGTTATCCTGCTCTTAGGTTTTTCTGCAAATTACTTTGGGTATTCTTTAGTTATCCTGCAAAAAGACTGTTTTTGTTTTTAGTTTTTATTTTAGGTTTTTAAAGCTAAATGCTATTTTTCATATCTCTTCTCCGGGTCCCAGGAAACGCGCTGGTGTAGTGCATCGTGGACAGGTGCGTGAGTGGTGCTAGCCACCGGTAGAAGACTGGGCCACCAATTAAGGTCTGTAGGCCCCAGACCACCGTCCCTGCGTGCTGTCCAAGTGGACCCAGGGGGGCTGGATACTTACTTTTGCTCTACCCAAGTAATCTTTGTTAACACCGCAAGGTTGCCCGATCACCTGAGTAGAGCCTGCGAGAGGGCCTCCTTCGTGGGGCTTGCTCTGGCGTTTCCCCAAGCAGACTGTTCGTTAACACCGCAAGGTTTCCCAGTCTGCCTGATCAGGGCCCGGGAAGGTAGGTACCGTGCATTACGTCACCTCCCAGACAGCCCTGGGTGCTGGTCCTTTTTCCCAGCGGATGGCTTCCCTACCTGTTCCAGCCGAGTATTCCCCAGACACTGGAACCCTTCGGGAAGCCATCAGGCTTCTACTGGGTCGGACCCACACAGCTCAATTGCCTCCTGCAGCCTAAGGCCCTAATTTAGTCTGTTCTCTTCGGACACGGTTTAGTTTTTTTCGACGTCACAAACTATGTGGTCTTTAAGAGAAGCAGTTGTACTTTCAGACGCAGAAAAAAACTATGTTTTTATCTTTAATCCTTCCCGAGATATTCATCTCCAAAGTTCTAATATATGATTACCCAGAGGCCCCTATTCAAATTTCTGCTTCTTTCTTTAATGTTGGTATCTTAAAATACCTTTTTGTTTCTTATTTTAAATTTCCCCACTGCGGAGTGGTTTGTTATGGAGTATATTTAGATATTATATATTTTTATACTTTAATTTGTATTTTTATTTATTCGTATTGTAATTTTCTTGTATTAATTTTATTGGATTATGTTTATTCTTTTTAGATATGTAATTTTTTAGTATCCCTTTAAGGTTGGGGTTAAGATTAGGGTTACAGATAGAGTTAGGGTTGACCCTTAGGGTTAGGGCTAGGGTTACTGCTACAGCTTAGGGTTGGAGAGTTTAGGATTATAGTTAGGGTTACTGTTCCAGTTTTTAGGGTTGGGGACTTAGGGTTAGGGTTGGGGTTAGGGTTACCATTATATTTTTAGGGTTGGGGGCTTAGGGTTACAGTTTAGGGTTGGAGATTTAGGATTAGGGGTAAGATTAGGGTTACTGTTCCAGCTTAGGGTTGGGGGGCTTTAGGGTTTTAGAGTTAGGGTTAGGGTTACGGTTAGTGTTACCCTTACCGCTTAGGGTTACGGTCTTTGGGGTTAGGGTTGGGGTTGGGGTTAGGGTTACGGTTAGGGTCACCCCAACAGTTTAGGGTTTAGGGTTTTTAAGAATGATAAACTTATTATGTTTTATCCTGAGTCTCAGGTTCATTGTTGCTGATGTTTGGCCCTTAAATCAGTACCCAGTAGGAAATGCCGTATTGACTGCTAATTTTTAGTGGTCACCCTTATCATCCTTATACAGTGAAGTAAACTATATATGTGTGAGCAGACGAGCAGAAGGACGAACCGGGCAACGGCCACGGCCAGCGAACGAACCAGACAGACGAATGCAGGAGGGCCCCAAGGAGACCACCGCCGGAGGAACGAATGAACGACCGCCAGTTAAGGCCAGCCGACAAGCGAACACCCGCCGAGGGCTCTCCCGGTCAGTCGGCCAAACAACCGCCTGAACGAATCCCCCCAGGCGAACGCACAAACCGCCGGACGGACGAGAGCCCCCGGGCGGCCCGAATGAACGAATGAACGAACACCAATTAAGGTGGGCGAACAGACGAACACCCCACCCAGGGCCCCCCGGAGAGCAAACGACCAGGCCGCCGGATGCGCAGGCGCCGCAGGCGAACGGACAGGCCGCTGAGTGAACGAAAACTCTAAGGGGTCAACCGGCACCCGAATGAACGGCCCAAACGCCCGCCCCCGCCGTCCCCCAGAAACAACCGACCACCCGAAAGCCCCTAAGCGAGCTCCTTGTGTTGGCGGGAAAACGTCAACCTGGAAAGAGCAGAGGTGAGGAGTGAGGCCGCAAGCTTAGCAGGTCACCCTCTATGCCTGGCTTGGCATATCTCGCTCGCCC
Source organism: Megalops atlanticus (assembly GCA_019176425.1). Classification (NCBI taxonomy): domain Eukaryota; kingdom Metazoa; phylum Chordata; class Actinopteri; order Elopiformes; family Megalopidae; genus Megalops; species Megalops atlanticus. The sequence goes on along the minus strand of JAFDVH010000096.1, from coordinate 646 downwards.
AGTCAGTCCTCCATACCTCTGCAAGAAGCCTGGAGGACGAATGGGCGCGAAATTTAGGTGTTGTTTAATTCTTTAATTCTTATTCACTTAAGTGAGCTCCAAAAGGCCTTTAGATTTTGTTCTTATTTTCTTTTTTAAGGCATCCAACATCTTTCCTTTCCTTTCTGTATTTGTAGTTTTAATAGGCCTTGTTACTTTTTATAGACGTGTAATTTTTTCTGAATTTTTGAACACATCTTCAGGATCATAGGGTGTTTTGGCCTTTCAGCACTAGGCCTCCACACCCCTTGTCCAAGAGGCCTTTTCTTATAAGAATGGCCACACTGTAGTTGAATTCAGAAAGGGTTTTATTTGGGATCTTTTTGTGTAAGCCTGGTCCGATGGCACTGGCTGGGTTAGGTTTTGTGGAAGTTTTCCGATGATCCCCCCCACATTAGTCCTTTCAGACCATGTGGTTGAAATGGGGGCTCAAAGGCAGGGCACGGGCCGACGCATGTTAGGCTGTACACTTGTCCCAATGACCTTTCACTTTCTTATTTTCAGGTTCATTATTGCTCATGTAGGCCTCAATACTCTTTCAGGTGTGTAATATTCACTGTATTTTTAAACACAACATTAGCAGTGTACGTCAGGATCACGAGGTGTT
>JAFDVH010000095.1:0-25284 GCA_019176425.1 Megalops atlanticus | reverse complement strand
CGAAGAATCAGTGTTTTGACTCAGAAAGTGCTTCTGGGAGCGTTTCTGGCCTTTTACTGAAACTCTGTGTTGAGACAATATCTGTACTAACAATCACTTTTTGGACTCTGAAAGTGCTTCTGAGAGCGTTTCTGGCCTTCCAGTGAAAAGTCTGTGTTGAGTTAATATCTGCAGTAAGAATCAATTTTTTGGACTCTGAAAATGCATTTGAGAGCGTTTCTGGCCCTTTTTAGAAACTCTGCGTTGAGTGAATATCTGCACTAAGAATCACTGTTTTGGACTCAGAAAGTGCTTCTGAGAGTGTTTCTGGCCCTTTACTGGAAACTATGTGTTGAGTGAATATCTGCACTAACAATCAATTTTTTGGACTCTGAAAGTGCTTCTGAGAGCGTTTCTGGCCTTCCAGTGAAAAGTCTGTGTTGAGTTAATATCTGCAGTAAGAATCAATTTTTTGCACTCTAAAAGTGCATTTGAGAGCATTTCTGGCCTTCCAGTGGAAACTCGCTGTTGAGTGAATATTTGCAGTAAGAATCAATTTTTTGGACTCTGAAAATGCTTTCGAGAGCGTTTCTGGCCTTCCAGTGAAAATTCTGTGTTGAGTGAATATTTGCAGTAAGAATCAATTTTTGACTCTGAAATGCATTTGAGAGCGTTTCTGGCCCTTTACTGGAAACTCTGTGTTGAGTGAATATCTGCACTAACAATCAATTTTTTGGACTCTGAAAGTGCATTTGAGAGCGTTTCTGGCCTTTTACTGGAAACTCTGTGTTGAGTGAATATCTGCACTAACAATCACTTTTGGACTCAGAAAGTGCTTCCGAGAGCGATCTGGACTTCTAGTGAAAAGTCTGTGTTGAGTGAATATTTGCAGTAAAAATCAATTTTTTGGACTCAGAAAGTGCATTTGAGAGCGTTTCTGGCCTTCCAGTGAAAATTCTGTGTTGAGTGAATATCTGCACAAAGAATCACTTTTTTGGACTCTGAAAGTGCTTCTGAGAGCGTTTCTGGCCTTCCAGTGAAAAGTCTGTGTTGAGTTAATATTTGCAGTAAGAATCACTTTTTTGGACTCTGAAAATGCATTTGAGAGAGTTTCTGGCCTTTTACTGGAAACTCTGTGTTGAGTGAATATCTGCACTAAGAATCACCTTTTTGGACTCAGAAAGTGCTTTCGAGAGCGTTTCTGGCCTTCCAGTGAAAATTCTGTGTTGAGTGAATATTTGCAGTAAGAATCAATTTTTTGGACTCTGAAAATGCATTTGAGAGCGTTTCTGGCCCTTTACTGGAAACTCTGTGTTGAGTGAATATCTGCACTAAGAATCACTGTTTTGGACTCAGAAAGTGCTTCTGAGAGTGTTTCTGGCCTTTTACTGGAAACTCTGTGTTGAGTGAATATCTGCACTAACAATCACTTTTTTGGACTCTGAAAGTGCTTCTGAGAGCGTTTCTGGCCTTCCAGTGAAAAGTCTGTGTTGAGTTAATATCTGCACTAAGAATCAATTTTTTGGACTCTAAAAGTGCATTTGAGAGCATTTCTGGCCTTCCAGTGGAAACTCTCTGTTGAGTGAATATTTGCAGTAAGAATCAATTTTTTGGACTCTGAAAATGCATTTGAGAGAGTTTCTGGCGTTTTACTGGAAACTCTGTGTTGAGTGAATATCTGCACTAAGAATCACTTTTTTGGACTCAGAAAGTGCTTTCGAGAGCGTTTCTGGCCTTCCAGTGAAAATTCTGTGTTGAGTGAATATTTGCAGTAAGAATCAATTTTTTGGACTCTGAAAATGCATTTGAGAGCGTTTCTGGCCCTTTACTGGAAACTCTGTGTTGAGTGAATATCTGCAAAAAGAAGCACTTTTTTGGACTCAGAAAGTGCATTTGAGAGTGTTTCTGGCCTTTTACTGGAAACTCTGTGTTGAGTGAATATCGGTACTAACAATCACTTTTTTGGACTCTGAAAGTGCATTTGAGAGCGTTTCTGGCCCTTTACTGGAAACTCTGTGTTGAGTGAATATCTGCACTAAGAATCACTTTTTTGGACTCTGAAAGTGCATTTGAGAGCGTTTCTGGCCTTCCAGTGAAAATTCTGTGTAGAGTGAATATCTGCACTAAGAATCACTTTTTTGGACTCTGAAAGTGCTTCTGAGAGCGTTTCTGGCCTTCCAGTGGAAACTCTGTGTTGAGTGAATAACTGCACGAAGAATCACTGTTTTGGACTCAGAAAGTGCTTCTGAGAGAGTTTCTGGCATTCTCCAGGAAACTCTGTGTTGAGTGAATATCTGCAGTAAGAATCACTTTTTTGGACTCAGAAAGTGCATTTGAGAGCGTTTCTGGCCTTCCAGTGGAAACTCTGTGTTGAGTGAATATCTGCACTAAGAATCACTTTTTTGGACTCAGAAAGTGCATTTGAGTGTGTTTCTGGGCTTTTACTGGAAACTCTGTGTTGAGTGAATATCGGTACTAACAATCACTTTTTTGGACTCTGAAAGTGCATTTGAGAGCGTTTCTGGCCTTCCAGTGTAAACTCTGTGTTGAGTGAATATCTGCACTGACAATCACTTTTTTGGACTCTGAAAGTGCTTCTGAGGCGTTTCTGGCCTTCCAGAGAAAAGTCTGTGTTGAGTGAATATTTGCAGTAAGAATCACTTTTTTGAACTCTGAAAGTGCTTCTGAGAGCGTTTCTGGCCTTCCAGTGAAAAGTCTGTGTTGAGTTAATATTTGCAGTAAGAATCACTTTTTTGGACTCTAAAAGTGCTTTTGAGAGCATTTTTGGCCTTCCAGTGGAAACTCTGTGTTGAGTGAATATCTGCACGAAGAATCACTGTTTTGGACTCAGAAAGTGCTTCTGAGAGCGTTTCTGACCTTTACTGAAACTCTGTGTTGAGACAATATCTGTACTAACAATCACTTTTTTGGACTCTGAAAGTGCTTCTGAGAGCGTTTCTGGCCTTCCAGTGAAAAGTCTGTGTTGAGTTAATATCTGCAGTAAGAATCAATTTTTTGGACTCTGAAAGTGCTTCCGAGAGCGTTCTGGACTTCCAGTGAAAAGTCTGTGTTGAGTGAATATTTGCAGTAAAAATCAATTTTTTGGACTCAGAAAGTGCATTTGAGAGCGTTTCTGGCCTTCCAGTGAAAATTCTGTGTTGAGTGAATATCTGCACAAAGAATCACTTTTTTGGACTCTGAAAGTGCTTCTGAGAGCGTTTCTGGCCTTCCAGTGAAAAGTCTGTGTTGAGTGAATATTTGCAGTAAGAATCAATTTTTTGGACTCTGAAAATGCATTTGAGAGCGTTTCTGGCGTTTTACTGGAAACTCTGTGTTGAGTGAATATCTGCACTAAGAATCACTTTTTTGGACTCAGAAAGTGCTTTCGAGAGCGTTTCTGGCCTTCCAGTGAAAATTCTGTGTTGAGTGAATATTTGCAGTAAGAATCAATTTTTTGGACTCTGAAAATGCATTTGAGAGCGTTTCTGGCCCTTTACTGGAAACTCTGTGTTGAGTGAATATCTGCAAAAGAAGCACTTTTTTTGGACTCAGAAAGTGCATTTGAGAGTGTTTCTGGCCTTTTACTGGAAACTCTGTGTTGAGTGAATATCGGTACTAACAATCACTTTTTTGGACTCTGAAAGTGCATTTGAGAGCATTTCTGGCCCTTTACTGGAAACTCTGTGTTGAGTGAATATCTGCACTAAGAATCACTTTTTTGGACTCTGAAAGTGCATTTGAGAGCGTTTCTGGCCTTTCAGTGAAAATTCTGTGTAGAGTGAATATCTGCACTAAGAATCACTTTTTTGGACTCTGAAAGTGCTTCTGAGAGCGTTTCTGGCCTTCCAGTGGAAACTCTGTGTTGAGTGAATAACTGCACGAAGAATCACTGTTTTGGACTCAGAAAGTGCTTCTGAGAGAGTTTCTGGCATTCTCCAGGAAACTCTGTGTTGAGTGAATATCTGCAGTAAGAATCACTTTTTTGGACTCAGAAAGTGCATTTGAGAGCGTTTCTGGCCTTCCAGTGGAAACTCTGTGTTGAGTGAATATCTGCACTAAGAATCACTTTTTTGGACTCAGAAAGTGCATTTGAGTGTGTTTCTGGGCTTTTACTGGAAACTCTGTGTTGAGTGAATATCGGTACTAACAATCACTTTTTTGGACTCTGAAAGTGCATTTGAGAGCGTTTCTGGCCTTCCAGTGTAAACTCTGTGTTGATAGAATATCTGCACTAACAATCACTTTTTTGGACTCTGAAAGTGCTTCTGAGGCGTTTCTGGCCTTCCAGAGAAAAGTCTGTGTTGAGTGAATATTTGCAGTAAGAATCACTTTTTTGAACTCTGAAAGTGCTTCTGAGAGCGTTTCTGGCCTTCCAGTGAAAAGTCTGTGTTGAGTTAATATTTGCAGTAAGAATCACTTTTTTGGACTCTAAAAGTGCTTTTGAGAGCATTTTTGGCCTTCCAGTGGAAACTCTGTGTTGAGTGAATATCTGCACGAAGAATCACTGTTTTGGACTCAGAAAGTGCTTCTGAGAGCGTTTCTGGCCTTTTACTGGAAACTCTGTGTTGAGACAATATCTGTACTAACAATCACTTTTTTGGACTCTGAAAGTGCTTCTGAGAGCGTTTCTGGCCTTCCAGTGAAAAGTCTGTGTTGAGTTAATATCTGCAGTAAGAATCAATTTTTTGGACTCTGAAAATGCATTTGAGAGCGTTTCTGGCCCTTTTTAGAAACTCTGCGTTGAGTGAATATCTGCACTAAGAATCACTGTTTTGGACTCAGAAAGTGCTTCTGAGAGTGTTTCTGGCCCTTTACTGGAAACTCTGTGTTGAGTGAATATCTGCACTAACAATCACTTTTTTGGACTCTGAAAGTGCTTCTGAGAGCGTTTCTGGCCTTCCAGTGAAAAGTCTGTGTTGAGTTAATATCTGCAGTAAGAATCAATTTTTTGGACTCTAAAAGTGCATTTGAGAGCATTTCTGGCCTTCCAGTGGAAACTCTGTGTTGAGTGAATATTTGCAGTAAAAATCAATTTTTTGGACTCAGAAAGTGCATTTGAGAGCGTTTCTGGCCTTCCAGTGAAAATTCTGTGTTGAGTGAATATCTGCAGAAAGAATCACTTTTTGGACTCTGAAAGTGCTTCTGAGAGCGTTTCTGGCCTTCCAGTGAAAAGTCTGTGTTGAGTTAATATTTGCAGTAAGAATCACTTTTTTGGACTCTGAAAATGCATTTGAGAGAGTTTCTGGCCTTTTACTGGAAACTCTGTGTTGAGTGAATACCTGCACTAAGAATCACCTTTTGGACTCAGAAAGTGCTTTCGAGAGCGTTTCTGGCCTTCCAGTGAAAATTCTGTGTTGAGTGAATATTTGCAGTAAGAATCAATTTTTGGACTCTGAAATGCATTTGAGAGCGTTTCTGGCCCTTTACTGGAAACTCTGTGTTGAGTGAATATCTGCACTAAGAATCACTGTTTTGGACTCAGAAAGTGCTTCTGAGAGTGTTTCTGGCCTTTTACTGGAAACTCTGTGTTGAGTGAATATCTGCACTAACAATCACTTTTTTGGACTCTGAAAGTGCTTCTGAGAGCGTTTCTGGCCTTCCAGTGAAAAGTCTGTGTTGAGTTAATATCTGCACTAAGAATCAATTTTTTGGACTCTGAAAGTGCATTTGAGAGCATTTCTGGCCTTCCAGTGGAAACTCTCTGTTGAGTGAATATTTGCAGTAAGAATCAATTTTTTGGACTCTGAAAATGCATTTGAGAGAGTTTCTGGCGTTTTACTGGAAACTCTGTGTTGAGTGAATATCTGCACTAAGAATCACTTTTTTGGACTCAGAAAGTGCTTTCGAGACCGTTTCTGGCCTTCCAGTGAAAATTCTGTGTTGAGTGAATATTTGCAGTAAGAATCAATTTTTTGGACTCTGAAAATGCATTTGAGAGCGTTTCTGGCCCTTTACTGAAACTCTGTGTTGAGTGAATATCTGCACTAACAATCAATTTTTGGACTCAGAAAGTGCTTCCGAGAGCGTTCTGGACTTCCAGTGAAAAGTTTGTGTTGAGTGAATATTTGCAGTAAAATCAATTTTTGGACTCAGAAAGTGCATTTGAGAGCGTTTCTGGCCTTCCAGTGAAAATTCTGTGTTGAGTGAATATCTGCACTAAGAATCACTTTTTTGACTCTGAAAGTGCTTCTGAGAGCGTTTTCTGGCCTTCCAGTGAAAAGTCTGTGTTGAGTTAATATTTGCAGTAAGAATCACTTTTTGGACTCTGAAAATGCATTTGAGAGAGTTTCTGGCCTTTTACTGGAAACTCTGTGTTGAGTGAATATCTGCACTAAGAATCACCTTTTGGACTCAGAAAGTGCTTTCGAGAGCGTTTCTGGCCTTCCAGTGAAAATTCTGTGTTGAGTGAATATTTGCAGTAAGAATCAATTTTTGGACTCTGAAAATGCATTTGAGAGCGTTTCTGGCCCTTTACTGGAAACTCTGTGTTGAGTGAATATCTGCACTAACAATCACTTTTTGGACTCAGAAAGTGCATTTGAGAGCGTTTCTGGCCTTTTACTGGAAACTCTGTGTTGAGTGAATATTTGCAGTAAGAATCAATTTTTTGGACTCTGAAAATGCATTTGAGAGCGTTTCTGGCCTTTTACTTGAAACTCTGTGTTGAGTGAATATCTGCAAAAAGAAGCACTTTTTTGGACTCAGAAAGTGCATTTGAGAGTGTTTCTGGCCTTTTACTGGAAACTCTGTGTTGAGTGAATATCGGTACTAACAATCACTTTTTTGGACTCTGAAAGTGCATTTGAGAGCGTTTTTGGCCCTTTACTGGAAACTCTGTGTTGAGTGAATATCTGCAGTAACAATCACTTTTTTGGACTCAGAAAGTGCATTTGAGAGCGTTTCTGGCTTTTTACTGGAAACTCTGTGTTGAGTGAATATTTGCAGTAAGAATCAATTTTTTGGACTCTGAAAATGCATTTGAGAGCGTTTCTGGCCCTTTACTGGAAACTCTGTGTTGAGTGAATATCTGCACTAACAATCAATTTTTTGGACTCAGAAAGTGCTTCCGAGAGCGTTCTGGACTTCCAGTGAAAAGTGTGTGTTGAGTGAATATTTGCAGTAAAAATCAATTTTTTGGACTCAGAAAGTGCATTTGAGAGCGTTTCTGGCCCTTTACTGGAAACTCTGTGTTGAGTGAATATCTGCACTAAGAATCACCTTTTTGGACTCAGAAAGTGCTTTCGAGAGCGTTTCTGGCCTTCCAGTGAAAATTCTGTGTTGAGTGAATATTTGCAGTAAGAATCAATTTTTTGGACTCTGAAAATGCATTTGAGAGCGTTTCTGGCCCTTTACTGGAAACTCTGTGTTGAGTGAATATCTGCACTAAGAATCACTTTTTTGGACTCAGAAAGTGCTTCTGAGAGCGTTTCTGGCCTTTTACTGGAAACTCTGTGTTGAGTGAATATCTGCACTAAGAATAACTGTTTTGGACTCAGAAAGTGCTTCTGAGAGTGTTTCTGGCCTTTTACTGGAAACTCTGTGTTGAGTGAATATTTGCAGTAAGAATCAATTTTTGGACTCTGAAAATGCATTTGAGAGCGTTTCTGGCCTTTTACTGGAAACTCTGTGTTGAGTGAATATTTGCAGTAAGAATCAATTTTTTGGACTCAGAAAGTGCTTCTGAGAGCGTTTCTGGTCCTTTACTGGAAACTCTGTGTTGAGTGAATATCTGCACTAACAATCACTTTTTTGGACTCAGAAAGTGCATTTGAGAGCGTTTCTGGCCTTTTACTGGAAACTCTGTGTTGAGTGAATATTTGCAGTAAGAATCAATTTTTTGGACTCTGAAAATGCATTTGAGAGCGTTTCTGGCCTTTTACTGGAAACTCTGTGTTGAGTGAATATCTGCACTAAGAATCACTTTTTTGGACTCAGAAAGTGCATTTGAGAGTGTTTCTGGCCTTTTACTGGAAACTCTGTGTTGAGTGAATATCGGTACTAACAATCACTTTTTTGGACTCTGAAAGTGCATTGGAGAGCGTTTCTGGCCCTTTACTGGAAACTCTGTGTTGAGTGAATATCTGCAGTAGCAATCACTTTTTTGGACTCAGAAAGTGCATTTGAGAGCGTTTCTGGCCTTTTACTGGAAACTCTGTGTTGAGTGAATATTTGCAGTAAGAATCAATTTTTTGGACTCTGAAAATGCATTTGAGAGCGTTTCTGGCCTTTTACTGGAAACTCTGTGTTGAGTGAATATCTGCACTAACAATCACTTTTTTGGACTCTGAAAGTGCATTTGAGAGCGTTTCTGGCCTTTTACTGGAAACTCTGTGTTGAGTGAATATCTGCTTTAACAATCACTTTTTTGGACTCTGAAAGTGCTTCTGAGAGTGTTTCTGGCCTTTTACTGGAAACTCTGTGTTGAGTGAATATCTGCACTAACAATCACTTTTTGGACTCGAAATGCATTTGAGAGCGTTTCTGGCCTTCCAGTGTAAACTCTGTGTTGAGTGAATATCTGGACTAAGAATCACTTTTTTGGACTCAGAAAGTGCTTCTGAGAGCGTTTCTGGCCTTTTACTGGAAACTCTGTGTTGAGTGAATATCTGCACTAACAATCACTTTTTTGGACTCTGAAAGTGCTTCTGAGAGCGTTTCTGGCCTTCCAGTGAAAAGTCTGTGTTGAGTGAATATCTGCACTAAGAATCACTTTTTTGGACTCTGAAAGTGCTTCTGAGAGCGTTTCTGGCCTTCCAGTAAAAAGTCTGTGTTGAGTGAATATTTGCACTAAGAATCACTTTTTTGGACTCAGAAAGTGCTTCTGAGAGCGTTTCTGGCCTTTTACTGGAAACTCTGTGTTGAGTGAATATCTGCACTAAGATTCACTTTTTTGGACTCTAAAAGTGCTTTTGAGAGCATTTCTGGCCTTCCAGTGGAAACTCTGTGTTGAGTGAATATCTGCACGAAGAATCACTGTTTTGTACTCAGAAAGTGCTTCTGAGAGCGTTTCTGGCCTTTTACTGGAAACTCTGTGTTGAGTGAATATCTGCACTAACAATCACTTTTTTGGACTCAGAAAGTGCATTTGAGAGCGTTTCTGGCCTTTTACTGGAAACTCTGTGTTGAGTGAATATCTGCACTAAGAATCACTTTTTTGGACTCAGAAAGTGCATTTGAGAGCGTTTCTGGCCTTCCAGTGAAAATTCTGTGTTGAGTGAATATTTGCAGTAAGAATCAATTTTTTGGACTCTGAAAATGCATTTGAGAGCGTTTCTGGGCTTTTACTGGAAACTCTGTGTTGAGTGAATATCTGCACTAAGAATCAGTTTTTTGGACTCAGAAAGTGGATTTGAGAGAGTTTCTGGCCTTCCAGTGAAAATTCTGTGTTGAGTGAATATTTGCAGTAAAAATCAATTTTTTGTACTCTGAAAATGCATTTGAGAGCGTTTTCTGGCCCTTTACTGGAAACTCTGTGTTGAGTGAATATCTGCTTTAACAATCACTTTTTTGGACTCTGAAAGTGCTTCTGAGAGTGTTTCTGGCCTTTTACTGGAAACTCTGTGTTGAGTGAATATCTGCACTAACAATCACTTTTTTGGACTCCGAAAATGCATTTGAGAGCGTTTCTGGCCTTCCAGTGTAAACTCTGTGTTGAGTGAATATCTGCACTAAGAATCACTTTTTTGGACTCAGAAAGTGCTTCTGAGAGCGTTTCTGGCCTTTTACTGGAAACTCTGTGTTGAGTGAATATCTGCACTAACAATCACTTTTTTGGACTCTGAAAGTGCTTCTGAGAGCGTTTCTGGCCTTCCAGTGAAAAGTCTGTGTTGAGTGAATATCTGCACTAAGAATCACTTTTTTGGACTCAGAAAGTGCTTCTGAGAGCGTTTCTGGCCTTTTACTGGAAACTCTGTGTTGAGTGAATATCTGTACTAACAATCACTTTTTTGGACTCTGAAAGTGCATTTGAGAGCATTTCTGGCCTTCCAGTGGAAACTCTCTGTTGAGTGAATATTTGCAGTAAGAATCAATTTCTTTGACTCTGAAAATGCATTCGAGAGAGTTTCTGGCCTTTTACTGGAAACTCTGTGTTGAGTGAATATCTGCACTAAGATTCACTTTTTTGGACTCTAAAAGTGCTTTTGAGAGCATTTCTGGCCTTCCAGTGGAAACTCTGTGTTGAGTGAATATCTGCACGAAGAATCACTGTTTTGTACTCAGAAAGTGCTTCTGAGAGCGTTTCTGGCCTTTTACTGGAAACTCTGTGTTGAGTGAATATCTGCACTAACAATCACTTTTTTGGACTCAGAAAGTGCATTTGAGAGCGTTTCTGGCCTTTTACTGAAACTCTGTGTTGAGTGAATATTTGCATTAAGAATCAATTTTTTGAACTCTGAAAATGCATTTGAGAGCGTTTCTGGCCTTTTACTGGAAACTCTGTGTTGAGTGAATATCTGCACTAACAATCACTTTTTTGGACTCAGAAAGTGCATTTGAGAGCGTTTCTGGCCTTTTACTGGAAACTCTGTGTTGAGTGAATATCTGCACTAACAATCACTTTTTTGGACTCAGAAAGTGCATTTGAGAGCGTTTCTGGCCTTTTACTGGAAACTCTGTGTTGAGTGAATATTTGCATTAAGAATCAATTTTTTGAACTCTGAAAATGCATTTGAGAGCGTTTCTGGCCTTTTACTGGAAACTTTGTGTTGAGTGAATATCTGCACTAAGAATCACTTTTTTGGACTCAGAAAGTGCATTTGAGAGCGTTTCTGGCCTTCCAGTGAAAATTCTGTGTTGAGTGAATATTTGCAGTAAGAATCAATTTTTTGGACTCTGAAAATGCATTTGAGAGCGTTTCTGGCCTTTTACTGGAAAATCTGTGTTGAGTGAATATCTGCACTAAGAATCAGTTTTTTGGACTCAGAAAGTGGATTTGAGAGAGTTTCTGGCCTTCCAGTGAAAATTCTGTGTTGAGTGAATATTTGCACTAACAATCACTTTTTTGGACTCTGAAAGTGCATTTGAGAGCGTTTCTGGCCTTTTACTGGAAACTCTGTGTTGAGTGAATATCTGCACTAAGAATCACTTTTTTGGACTCAGAAAGTGCATTTGAGAGCGTTTCTGGCCTTCCAGTGAAAATTCTGTGTTGAGTGAATATCTGCACTAAGAATCACTTTTTTGGACTCAGAAAGTGCATTTGAGAGCGTTTCTGGGCTTTTACTGGAAAATCTGTGTTGAGTGAATATCTGCACTAAAAATCAGTTTTTTGGACTCAGAAAGTGGATTTGAGAGAGTTTCTGGCCTTCCAGTGAAAATTCTGTGTTGAGTGAATATTTGCATTAAGAATCAATTTTTTGGACTCTGAAAATGCATTTGAGAGCGTTTCTGGCCTTTTACTGGAAACTCTGTGTTGAGTGAATATCTGCACTAACAATAACTTTTTTGGACTCTGAAAGTGCATTTGAGAGCGTTTCTGGCCTTTTACTGGAAACTCTGTGTTGAGTGAATATCTACACTAAGAATCACTGTTTTGGACTCTGAAAGTGCTTTTGAGAGAGTTTCTGGCCTTCCCCAGGAACCTCTTTGTTGAGAGAATATCTGCAGTAAGTATCACTTTTTTGGACTCTAAAAGTGCATTTGAGAGCATTTCTGGCCTCCAGTGGAAACTCTGTGTTGAGTGAATCTCTGCACTAAGAATCACTTTTTTGGACTCTAAAAGTGCATTTGAGAGCGTTCTGGACTTTCAGTGAAAAGTCTGTGTTGAGTGAATATTTGCAGTAAAAATCAATTTTTTGTACTCTGAAAATGCATTTGAGAGCGTTTTCTGGCCCTTTACTGGAAACTCTGTGTTGAGTGAATATCTGCTTTAACAATCACTTTTTTGGACTCTGAAAGTGCTTCTGAGAGTGTTTCTGGCCTTTTACTGGAAACTCTGTGTTGAGTGAATATCTGCACTAACAATCACTTTTTTTGGACTCCGAAAATGCATTTGAGAGCGTTTCTGGCCTTCCAGTGTAAACTCTGTGTTGAGTGAATATCTGCACTAAGAATCACTTTTTTGGACTCAGAAAGTGCTTCTGAGAGCGTTTCTGGCCTTTTACTGGAAACTCTGTGTTGAGTGAATATCTGTACTAACAATCACTTTTTTGGACTCTGAAAGTGCATTTGAGAGCATTTCTGGCCTTCCAGTGGAAACTCTCTGTTGAGTGAATATTTGCAGTAAGAATCAATTTTTTTGACTCTGAAAATGCATTCGAGAGAGTTTCTGGCCTTTTACTGGAAACTCTGTGTTGAGTGAATATCTGCACTAAGATTCACTTTTTTGGACTCTAAAAGTGCTTTTGAGAGCATTTCTGGCCTTCCAGTGGAAACTCTGTGTTGAGTGAATATCTGCACGAAGAATCACTGTTTTGTACTCAGAAAGTGCTTCTGAGAGCGTTTCTGGCCTTTTACTGGAAACTCTGTGTTGAGTGAATATCTGCACTAACAATCACTTTTTTGGACTCAGAAAGTGCATTTGAGAGCGGTTCTGGCCTTTTACTGGAAACTCTGTGTTGAGTGAATATTTGCAGTAAGAATCAATTTTTTGGACTCTGAAAATGCATTTGAGAGCGTTTCTGGCCTTTTACTGGAAACTTTGTGTTGAGTGAATATCTGCACTAAGAATGACTTTTTTGGACTCAGAAAGTGCATTTGAGAGCGTTTCTGGCCTTCCAGTGAAAATTCTGTGTTGAGTGAATATTTGCAGTAAGAATCAATTTTTTGGACTCTGAAAATGCATTTGAGAGCGTTTCTGGCCTTTTACTGGAAAATCTGTGTTGAGTGAATATCTGCACTAAGAATCAGTTTTTTGGACTCAGAAAGTGGATTTGAGAGAGTTTCTGGCCTTCCAGTGAAAATTCTGTGTTGAGTGAATATTTGCACTAACAATCACTTTTTTGGACTCTGAAAGTGCATTTGAGAGCGTTTCTGGCCTTTTACTGGAAATTCTGTGTTGAGTGAATATTTGCAGTAAGAATCAATTTTTTGGACTCTGAAAATGCATTTGAGAGCGTTTCTGGCCTTTTACTGGAAACTCTGTGTTGAGTGAATATCTGCACTAAGAATCAATTTTTGGACTCAGAAAGTGCATTTGAGAGCGTTTCTGGCCTTCCAGTGAAAATTCTGTGTTGAGTGAATATTTGCAGTAAGAATCAATTTTTTGGACTCTGAAAATGCATTTGAGAGCGTTTCTGGGCTTTTACTGGAAAATCTGTGTTGAGTGAATATCTGCACTAAGAATCAGTTTTTTGGACTCAGAAAGTGGATTTGAGAGAGTTTCTGGCCTTCCAGTGAAAATTCTGTGTTGAGTGAATATTTGCAGTAAGAATCAATTTTTTGGACTCTGAAAATGCATTTGAGAGCGTTTCTGGCCTTTTACTGGAAACTCTGTGTTGAGTGAATATCTGCACTAACAATAACTTTTTTGGACTCTGAAAGTGCTTTTGAGAGAGTTTCTGGCCTTCCCCAGGAATCTCTATGTTGAGAGAATATCTGCAGTAAGTATCACTTTTTTGGACTCTAAAAGTGCATTTGAGAGCATTTCTGGCCTCCAGTGGAAACTCAGTGTTGAGTGAATCTCTGCACTAAGAATCAATTTTTGGACTCTGAAAATGCATTTGAGAGCGTTTCTGGCCTTTTACTGGAAACTCTGTGTTGAGTGAATATCTGCACTAAGAATCACTTTTTTGGACTCAGAAAGTGCATTTGAGAGCGTTTCTTGCCTTCCAGTGAAAATTCTGTGTTGAGTGAATGTTTGCAGTAAGAATCAATTTTTTGGACTCTGAAAATGCATTTGAGAGCGTTTCAGGCCTTTTACTGGAAAATTTGTGTTGAGTGAATATCTGCACTAAGAATCACTTTTTTGGACTCAGAAAGTGGATTTGAGAGAGTTTCTGGCCTTCCAGTGAAAATTCTGTGTTGAGTGAATATTTGCAGTAAGAATCAATTTTTTGGACTCAGAAAGTGCATTTGAGAGCGTTTCTGGCCCTTTACTGGAAACCCTGTGTTGAGTGAATATCTGCTTTAACAATCACTTTTTTGGACTCTGAAAGTGCTTCTGAGAGTGTTTCTGGCCTTTTACTGGAAACTCTGTGTTGAGTGATTATCTGCACTAACAATCACTTTTTTTGGACTCCGAAAATGCATTTGAGAGCGTTTCTGGCCTTCCAGTGTAAACTCTGTGTTGAGTGAATATCTGCACTAAGAATCACTTTTTTGGACTCTGAACGTGCTTCTGAGAGCGTTTCTGGCCTTTTACTGGAAACTCTGTGTTGAGTGAATATCTGCACTAACAATCACTTTTTTGGACTCTGAAAGTGCTTCTGAGAGCGTTTCTGGCCTTCCAGTGAAAAGTCTGTGTTGAGTGAATATCTGCACTAACAATCACTTTTTTGGACTCTGAAAGTGCTTCTGAGAGCGTTTCTGGCCTTCCAGTGAAAAGTCTGTAATGAGTGAATATTTGCACTAAGAATCACTTTTTTGGACTCAGAAAGTGCTTCTGAGAGCGTTTCTGGCCTTTTACTGGAAACTCTGTGTTGAGTGAATATCTGTACTAACAATCACTTTTTTGGACTCTGAAAGTGCATTTGAGAGCATTTCTGGCCTTCCAGTGGAAACTCTCTGTTGAGTGAATATTTGCAGTAAGAATCAATTTTTTTGACTCTGAAAATGCATTCGAGAGAGTTTCTGGCCTTTTACTGGAAACTCTGTGTTGAGTGAATATCTGCACTAAGAATCACTTTTTTGGACTCAGAAAGTGGATTTGAGAGAGTTTCTGGCCTTCCAGTGAAAATTCTGTGTTGAGTGAGTATTTGCAGTAAGAATCAATTTTTTGGACTCAGAAAGTGCATTTGAGAGCGTTTCTGGCCTTCCAGGGGAAACTCTGTGTTGAGTGAATATCTGCTTTAACAATCACTTTTTTGGACTCTGAAAGTGCTTCTGAGAGAGTTTCTGTTCTTCTCCTGGAAACTCTGTGTTGAGTGAATATCTGCACTAAGAATCACTTTTTTGGACTCAGAAAGTGGATTTGAGAGAGTTTCTGGCCTTCCAGTGGAAACTCTCTGTTGAGTGAATATTTGCAGTAAGAATCAATTTTTTTGACTCTGAAAATGCATTCGAGAGAGTTTCTGGCCTTTTACTGGAAACTCTGTGTTGAGTGAATATCTGCACTAAGATTCACTTTTTTGGACTCTAAAAGTGCTTTTGAGAGCATTTCTGGCCTTCCAGTGGAAACTCTGTGTTGAGTGAATATCTGCACGAAGAATCACTGTTTTGTACTCAGAAAGTGCTTCTGAGAGCGTTTCTGGCCTTTACTGGAAACTCTGTGTTGAGTGAATATCTGCACTAACAATCACTTTTTGGACTCAGAAAGTGCATTTGAGAGCGGTTCTGGCCTTTTACTGGAAACTCTGTGTTGAGTGAATATTTGCAGTAAGAATCAATTTTTGGACTCTGAAAATGCATTTGAGAGCGTTTCTGGCCTTTTACTGGAAACTTTGTGTTGAGTGAATATCTGCACTAAGAATGACTTTTGGACTCAGAAAGTGCATTTGAGAGCGTTTCTGGCCTTCCAGTGAAAATTCTGTGTTGAGTGAATATTTGCAGTAAGAATCAATTTTTGGACTCTGAAAATGCATTTGAGAGCGTTTCTGGCCTTTTACTGGAAAATCTGTGTTGAGTGAATATCTGCACTAAGAATCAGTTTTTTGGACTCAGAAAGTGGATTTGAGAGAGTTTCTGGCCTTCCAGTGAAAATTCTGTGTTGAGTGAATATTTGCACTAACAATCACTTTTTTGGAGACTGAAAGTGCATTTGAGAGCGTTTCTGGCCTTTTACTGGAAATTCTGTGTTGAGTGAATATTTGCAGTAAGAATCAATTTTTTGGACTCTGAAAATGCATTTGAGAGCGTTTCTGGCCTTTTACTGGAAACTCTGTGTTGAGTGAATATCTGCACTAAGAATCAATTTTTTGGACTCAGAAAGTGCATTTGAGAGCGTTTCTGGCCTTCCAGTGAAAATTCTGTGTTGAGTGAATATTTGCAGTAAGAATCAATTTTTTGGACTCTGAAAATGCATTTGAGAGCGTTTCTGGGCTTTTACTGGAAAATCTGTGTTGAGTGAATATCTGCACTAAGAATCAGTTTTTTGGACTCAGAAAGTGGATTTGAGAGAGTTTCTGGCCTTCCAGTGAAAATTCTGTGTTGAGTGAATATTTGCACTAACAATCACTTTTTGGACTCTGAAAGTGCATTTGAGAGCGTTTCTGGCCTTTTACTGGAAACTCTGTGTTGAGTGAATATCTGCACTAAGAATCACTTTTTTGGACTCAGAAAGTGCATTTGAGAGCGTTTCTGGCCTTCCAGTGAAAATTCTGTGTTGAGTGAATATCTGCACTAAGAATCACTTTTTTGGACTCAGAAAGTGCATTTGAGAGCGTTTCTGGGCTTTTACTGGAAAATCTGTGTTGAGTGAATATCTGCACTAAAAATCAGTTTTTTGGACTCAGAAAGTGGATTTGAGAGAGTTTCTGGCCTTCCAGTGAAAATTCTGTGTTGAGTGAATATTTGCATTAAGAATCAATTTTTTGGACTCTGAAAATGCATTTGAGAGCGTTTCTGGCCTTTTACTGGAAACTCTGTGTTGAGTGAATATCTGCACTAACAATAACTTTTTGGACTCTGAAAGTGCATTTGAGAGCGTTTCTGGCCTTTTACTGAAACTCTGTGTTGAGTGAATATCTACACTAAGAATCACTGTTTTGGACTCTGAAAGTGCTTTTGAGAGAGTTTCTGGCCTTCCCCAGGAACCTCTATGTTGAGAGAATATCTGCAGTAAGTATCACTTTTTGGACTCTAAAAAGTGCATTTGAGAGCATTTCTGGCCTCCAGTGAAAAACTCTGTGTTGAGTGAATCTCTGCACTAAGAATCACTTTTTGGACTCTAAAAGTGCATTTGAGAGCGTTCTGGACTTTCAGTGAAAAGTCTGTGTTGAGTGAATATTTGCAGTAAAAATCAATTTTTTGTACTCTGAAAATGCATTTGAGAGCGTTTTCTGGCCCTTTACTGGAAACTCTGTGTTGAGTGAATATCTGCTTTAACAATCACTTTTTGGACTCTGAAAGTGCTTCTGAGAGTGTTTCTGGCCTTTTACTGGAAACTCTGTGTTGAGTGAATATCTGCACTAACAATCACTTTTTGGACTCCGAAAATGCATTTGAGAGCGTTTCTGGCCTTCCAGTGTAAACTCTGTGTTGAGTGAATATCTGCACTAAGAATCACTTTTTTGGACTCAGAAAGTGCTTCTGAGAGCGTTTCTGGCCTTTTACTGGAAACTCTGTGTTGAGTGAATATCTGTACTAACAATCACTTTTGGACTCTGAAAGTGCATTTGAGAGCATTTCTGGCCTTCCAGTGGAAACTCTCTGTTGAGTGAATATTTGCAGTAAGAATCAATTTTTGACTCTGAAAATGCATTCGAGAGTTTCTGGCCTTTTACTGGAAACTCTGTGTTGAGTGAATATCTGCACTAAGATTCACTTTTTTGGACTCTAAAAGTGCTTTTGAGAGCATTTCTGGCCTTCCAGTGGAAACTCTGTGTTGAGTGAATATCTGCACGAAGAATCACTGTTTTGTACTCAGAAAGTGCTTCTGAGAGCGTTTCTGGCCTTTTACTGGAAACTCTGTGTTGAGTGAATATCTGCACTAACAATCACTTTTTTGGACTCAGAAAGTGCATTTGAGAGCGGTTCTGGCCTTTTACTGGAAACTCTGTGTTGAGTGAATATTTGCAGTAAGAATCAATTTTTTGGACTCTGAAAATGCATTTGAGAGCGTTTCTGGCCTTTTACTGGAAACTTTGTGTTGAGTGAATATCTGCACTAAGAATGACTTTTTGGACTCAGAAAGTGCATTTGAGAGCGTTTCTGGCCTTCCAGTGAAAATTCTGTGTTAGTGAATATTTGCAGTAAGAATCAATTTTTGGACTCTGAAAATGCATTTGAGAGCGTTTCTGGCCTTTTACTGGAAAATCTGTGTTGAGTGAATATCTGCACTAAGAATCAGTTTTTTGGACTCAGAAAGTGGATTTGAGAGAGTTTCTGGCCTTCCAGTGAAAATTCTGTGTTGAGTGAATATTTGCACTAACAATCACTTTTTTTGGACTCTGAAAGTGCATTTGAGAGTTTCTGGCCTTTTACTGGAAATTCTGTGTTGAGTGAATATTTGCAGTAAGAATCAATTTTTGGACTCTGAAAATGCATTTGAGAGCGTTTCTGGCCTTTTACTGGAAACTCTGTGTTGAGTGAATATCTGCACTAAGAATCAATTTTTGGACTCAGAAAGTGCATTTGAGAGCGTTTCTGGCCTTCCAGTGAAAATTCTGTGTTGAGTGAATATTTGCAGTAAGAATCAATTTTTGGACTCTGAAAATGCATTTGAGAGCGTTTCTGGGCTTTTACTGGAAAATCTGTGTTGAGTGAATATCTGCACTAAGAATCAGTTTTTTGGACTCAGAAAGTGGATTTGAGAGAGTTTCTGGCCTTCCAGTGAAAATTCTGTGTTGAGTGAATATTTGCAGTAAGAATCAATTTTTGGACTCTGAAAATGCATTTGAGAGCGTTTCTGGCCTTTTACTGGAAACTCTGTGTTGAGTGAATATCTGCACTAACAATAACTTTTTGGACTCTGAAAGTGCATTTGAGAGCGTTTCTGGCCTTTTACTGGAAACTCTGTGTTGAGTGAATATCTACACTAAGAATCACTGTTTTGGACTCTGAAAGTGCTTTTGAGAGAGTTTCTGGCCTTCCCCAGGAATCTCTATGTTGAGAGAATATCTGCAGTAAGTATCACTTTTTTGGACTCTAAAAGTGCATTTGAGAGCATTTCTGGCCTCCAGTGGAAACTCAGTGTTGAGTGAATCTCTGCACTAAGAATCAATTTTTTGGACTCTGAAAATGCATTTGAGAGCGTTTCTGGCCTTTTACTGGAAACTCTGTGTTGAGTGAATATCTGCACTAAGAATCACTTTTTTGGACTCAGAAAGTGCATTTGAGAGCGTTTCTTGCCTTCCAGTGAAAATTCTGTGTTGAGTGAATGTTTGCAGTAAGAATCAATTTTTTGGACTCTGAAAATGCATTTGAGAGCGTTTCAGGCCTTTTACTGGAAAATTTGTGTTGAGTGAATATCTGCACTAAGAATCACTTTTTTGGACTCAGAAAGTGGATTTGAGAGAGTTTCTGGCCTTCAGTGAAAATTCTGTGTTGAGTGAATATTTGCAGTAAGAATCAATTTTTTGGACTCAGAAAGTGCATTTGAGAGCGTTTCTGGCCCTTTACTGGAAACTCTGTGTTGAGTGAATATCTGCTTTAACAATCACTTTTTTGGACTCTGAAAGTGCTTCTGAGAGTGTTTCTGGCCTTTTACTGGAAACTCTGTGTTGAGTGATTATCTGCACTAACAATCACTTTTTTTGGACTCCGAAAATGCATTTGAGAGCGTTTCTGGCCTTCCAGTGTAAACTCTGTGTTGAGTGAATATCTGCACTAAGAATCACTTTTTTGGACTCTGAACGTGCTTCTGAGAGCGTTTCTGGCCTTTTACTGGAAACTCTGTGTTGAGTGAATATCTGCACTAACAATCACTTTTTTGGACTCTGAAAGTGCTTCTGAGAGCGTTTCTGGCCTTCCAGTGAAAAGTCTGTGTTGAGTGAATATCTGCACTAACAATCACTTTTTTGGACTCTGAAAGTGCTTCTGAGAGCGTTTCTGGCCTTCCAGTGAAAAGTCTGTAATGAGTGAATATTTGCACTAAGAATCACTTTTTTGGACTCAGAAAGTGCTTCTGAGAGCGTTTCTGGCCTTTTACTGGAAACTCTGTGTTGAGTGAATATCTGTACTAACAATCACTTTTTTGGACTCTGAAAGTGCATTTGAGAGCATTTCTGGCCTTCCAGTGGAAACTCTCTGTTGAGTGAATATTTGCAGTAAGAATCAATTTTTTTGACTCTGAAAATGCATTCGAGAGAGTTTCTGGCCTTTTACTGGAAACTCTGTGTTGAGTGAATATCTGCACTAAGAATCACTTTTTTGGACTCAGAAAGTGGATTTGAGAGAGTTTCTGGCCTTCCAGTGAAAATTCTGTGTTGAGTGAATATTTGCAGTAAGAATCAATTTTTGGACTCAGAAAGTGCATTTGAGAGCGTTTCTGGCTTTCCAGGGAAACTCTGTGTTGAGTGAATATCTGCTTTAACAATCACTTTTTGGACTCTGAAAGTGCTTCTGAGAGTTTCTGTTCTTCTCTGGAAACTCTGTGTTGAGTGAATATCTGCACTAAGAATCACTTTTTTGGACTCAGAAAGTGGATTTGAGAGAGTTTCTGGCCTTCCAGTGGAAACTCTCTGTTGAGTGAATATTTGCAGTAAGAATCAATTTTTTGACTCTGAAAATGCATTTGAGAGAGTTTCTGGCCTTTTACTGGAAACTCTGTGTTGAGTGAATATCTGCACTAAGATTCACTTTGGACTCTGAAAGTGCTTTTGAGAGCATTTCTGGCCTTCCAGTGGAAACTCTGTGTTGAGTGAATATCTGCACTAACAAGAATCACTGTTTTGTACTCAGAAAATCACTTTTTTGTGCTTCTGAGAGCGTTTCTGGCCTTTTACTGGAAACTCTGTGTTGAGTGAATATCTGCACTAACAATCACTTTTTGGACTCAGAAAGTGCATTTGAGAGCGGTTCTGGCCTTTACTGGAAACTCTGTGTTGAGTGAATATTTGCAGTAAGAATCAATTTTTTGGACTCTGAAAATGCATTTGAGAGCGTTTCTGGCCTTTTACTGGAAACTTTGTGTTGAGTGAATATCTGCACTAAGAATGACTTTTTGGACTCAGAAAGTGCATTTGAGAGCGTTTCTGGCCTTCCAGTGAAAATTCTGTGTTGAGTGAATATTTGCAGTAAGAATCAATTTTTTGGACTCTGAAAATGCATTTGAGAGCGTTTCTGGCCTTTTACTGGAAAATCTGTGTTGAGTGAATATCTGCACTAAGAATCAGTTTTTTGGACTCAGAAAGTGGATTTGAGAGAGTTTCTGGCCTTCCAGTGAAAATTCTGTGTTGAGTGAATATTTGCACTAACAATCACTTTTTTGGACTCTGAAAGTGCATTTGAGAGCGTTTCTGGCCTTTTACTGGAAATTCTGTGTTGAGTGAATATTTGCAGTAAGAATCAATTTTTTGGACTCAGAAAATGCATTTGAGAAGCGTTTCTGGCCTTTTACTGGAAACTCTGTGTTGAGTGAATATCTGCACTAAGAATCAATTTTTTGGACTCAGAAAGTGCATTTGAGAGCGTTTCTGGCCTTCCAGTGAAAATTCTGTGTTGAGTGAATATTTGCAGTAAGAATCAATTTTTTGGACTCTGAAAATGCATTTGAGAGCGTTTCTGGGCTTTTACTGGAAAATCTGTGTTGAGTGAATATCTGCACTAAGAATCAGTTTTTTGGACTCAGAAAGTGGATTTGAGAGAGTTTCTGGCCTTCCAGTGAAAATTCTGTGTTGAGTGAATATTTGCAGTAAGAATCAATTTTTTTGGACTCTGAAAATGCATTTGAGAGCGTTTCTGGCCTTTTACTGGAAACTCTGTGTTGAGTGAATATCTGCACTAACAATAAATTTTTTGGACTCTGAAAGTGCATTTGAGAGCGTTTCTGGCCTTTTACTGGAAACTCTGTGTTGAGTGAATATCTACACTAAGAATCACTGTTTTGGACTCTGAAAGTGCTTTTGAGAGAGTTTCTGGCCTTCCCAGGAACCTCTATGTTGAGAGAATATCTGCAGTAAGTATCACTTTTTGGACTCTAAAAATGCATTTGAGAGCATTTCTGGCCTCCAGTGGAAACTCAGTGTTGAGTGAATCTCTGCACTAAGAATCAATTTTGGACTCTGAAAATGCATTTGAGAGCGTTTCTGGCCTTTTACTGGAAACTCTGTGTTGAGTGAATATTTGCAGTAAGAATCAATTTTTGGACTCAGAAAAGTGCATTTGAGAGCGTTTCTGGTCCTTTACTGGAAACTCTGTGTTGAGTGAATATCTGCACTAACAATCACTTTTTTGGACTCAGAAAGTGCATTTGAGAGCGTTTCTGGCCTTTTACTGGAAACTCTGTGTTGAGTGAATATTTGCAGTAAGAATCAATTTTTTGGACTCTGAAAATGCATTTGAGAGCGTTTCTGGCCTTTTACTGGAAACTCTGTGTTGAGTGAATATCTGCACTAAGAATCACTTTTTTGGACTCAGAAAGTGCATTTGAGAGTGTTTCTGGCCTTTTACTGGAAACTCTGTGTTGAGTGAATATCGGTACTAACAATCACTTTTTTGGACTCTGAAAGTGCATTGGAGAGCGTTTCTGGCCCTTTACTGGAAACTCTGTGTTGAGTGAATATCTGCAGTAGCAATCACTTTTTGGACTCAGAAAGTGCATTTGAGAGCGTTTCTGGCCTTTTACTGGAAACTCTGTGTTGAGTGAATATTTGCAGTAAGAATCAATTTTTGGACTCTGAAAATGCATTTGAGAGCGTTTCTGGCCTTTTACTGGAAACTCTGTGTTGAGTGAATATCTGCACTAACAATCACTTTTTGGACTCTGAAAGTGCATTTGAGAGCGTTTCTGGCCTTTACTGGAAACTCTGTGTTGAGTGAATATCTGCTTTAACAATCACTTTTTGGACTCTGAAAGTGCTTCTGAGAGTGTTTCTGGCCTTTTACTGAAACTCTGTGTTGAGTGAATATCTGCACTAACAATCACTTTTTGGACTCAGAAAATGCATTTGAGAGTTTCTGGCCTTCCAGTGTAAACTCTGTGTTGAGTGAATATCTGGACTAAGAATCACTTTTTGGACTCAGAAAGTGCTTCTGAGAGCGTTTCTGGCCTTTTACTGGAAACTCTGTGTTGAGTGAATATCTGCACTAACAATCACTTTTGGACTCTGAAAGTGCTTCTGAGAGCGTTTCTGGCCTTCCAGTGAAAAGTCTGTGTTGAGTGAATATCTGCACTAGAATCACTTTTTGGACTCTGAAAGTGCTTCTGAGAGCGCGTTTCTGGCCTTCCAGTAAAAACTCTGTGTTGAGTGAATATTTGCAGTAAGAATCACTTTTTGGACTCAGAAAGTGCTTCTGAGAGCGTTTCTGGCCTTTTACTGGAAACTCTGTGTTGAGTGAATATCTGCACTAAGATTCACTTTTTTGGACTCTAAAAGTGCTTTTGAGAGCATTTCTGGCCTTCCAGTGGAAACTCTGTGTTGAGTGAATATCTGCACGAAGAATCACTGTTTTGTACTCAGAAAGTGCTTCTGAGAGCGTTTCTGGCCTTTACTGGAAACTCTGTGTTGAGTGAATATCTGCACTAACAATCACTTTTTGGACTCAGAAAGTGCATTTGAGAGCGTTTCTGGCCTTTACTGGAAACTCTGTGTTGAGTGAATATCTGCACTAAGAATCACTTTTTTGGACTCAGAAAGTGCATTTGAGAGCGTTTCTGGCCTTCAGTGAAAATTCTGTGTTGAGTGAATATTTGCAGTAAGAATCAATTTTTGGACTCTGAAAATGCATTTGAGAGCGTTTCTGGGCTTTTACTGGAAACTCTGTGTTGAGTGAATATCTGCACTAAGAATCACTTTTTTGGACTCAGAAAGTGGATTTGAGAGAGTTTCTGGCCTTCCAGTGAAAATTCTGTGTTGAGTGAATATTTGCAGTAAAAATCAATTTTTGTACTCTGAAAATGCATTTGAGAGCGTTTTCTGGCCCTTTTACTGGAAACTCTGTGTTGAGTGAATATCTGCTTTAACAATCACTTTTTGGACTCTGAAAGTGCTTCTGAGAGTGTTTCTGGCCTTTACTGGAAACTCTGTGTTGAGTGAATATCTGCACTAACAATCACTTTTTGGACTCAAAATGCATTTGAGAGCGTTTCTGGCCTTCCAGTGTAAACTCTGTGTTGAGTGAATATCTGCACTAAGAATCACTTTTGGACTCAGAAAGTGCTTCTGAGAGCGTTTCTGGCCTTTTTTACTGGAAACTCTGTGTTGAGTGAATATCTGCACTAACAATCACTTTTTGGACTCTGAAAGTGCTTCTGAGACGTTTCTGGCCTTCAGTGAAAAGTCTGTGTTGAGTGAATATCTGCACTAAGAATCACTTTTTGGACTCAGAAAGTGCTTCTGAGAGCGTTTCTGGCCTTTTACTGGAAACTCTGTGTTGAGTGAATATCTGTACTAACAATCACTTTTGGACTCTGAAAGTGCATTTGAGAGCATTTCTGGCCTTCCAGTGGAAACTCTCTGTTGAGTGAATATTTGCAGTAAGAATCAATTTCTTTGACTCTGAAAATGCATTTGAGAGAGTTTCTGGCCTTTTACTGGAAACTCTGTGTTGAGTGAATATCTGCACTAAGATTCACTTTTTTGGACTCTAAAAGTGCTTTTGAGAGCATTTCTGGCCTTCCAGTGGAAACTCTGTGTTGAGTGAATATCTGCACGAAGAATCACTGTTTTGTACTCAGAAAGTGCTTCTGAGAGCGTTTCTGGCCTTTACTGGAAACTCTGTGTTGAGTGAATATCTGCACTAACAATCACTTTTTTGGACTCAGAAAGTGCATTTGAGAGCGTTTCTGGCCTTTTACTGGAAACTCTGTGTTGAGTGAATATTTGCATTAAGAATCAATTTTTTGAACTCTGAAAATGCATTTGAGAGCGTTTCTGGCCTTTTACTGGAAACTCTGTGTTGAGTGAATATCTGCACTAACAATCACTTTTTGGACTCAGAAAGTGCATTTGAGAGCGTTTCTGGCCTTTTACTGGAAACTCTGTGTTGAGTGAATATCTGCACTAACAATCACTTTTTGGACTCAGAAAGTGCATTTGAGAGCGTTTCTGGCCTTTTACTGGAAACTCTGTGTTGAGTGAATATTTGCATTAAGAATCAATTTTTGAACTCTGAAAATGCATTTGAGAGCGTTTCTGGCCTTTTACTGGAAACTTTGTGTTGAGTGAATATCTGCACTAAGAATCACTTTTTTGGACTCAGAAAGTGCATTTGAGAGCGTTTCTGGCCTTCCAGTGAAAATTCTGTGTTGAGTGAATATTTGCAGTAAGAATCAATTTTTGGACTCTGAAAATGCATTTGAGAGCGTTTCTGGCCTTTACTGGAAAATCTGTGTTGAGTGAATATCTGCACTAAGAATCAGTTTTGGACTCAGAAAGTGGATTTGAGAGA
>JAFDVH010000032.1:653326-670647 GCA_019176425.1 Megalops atlanticus | reverse complement strand
TGAAAACTGTGTTGAGTGAATATCTGCAGTGAAGCACTTTTTGGACTCAGAAAGTGCTTCTGAGAGCGTTTCTGGCAATCTTGGCTGGAACTCTGTGTTGAGTGAATATCTGCACCTAACAATCACTTTTTGGACTCGAAGTGCATTTGAGAGCGTTTGGGCCTTCAAGTGCAAACTCTGTGTTGGTGAATATCTGCACTAAGAATCACTTTTGGACTCTGAAGTGCATTTGAGAGCGTTTTCTGGCCTTCTTGTGAAAACTCTGTGTTGGTGAATATCATGTTAAGAATCAATTTTATTGGACTCTGAAAGTGCATTTGAGAGCGTTTCTGGCCTTCAGTGGAAACTCTGTTTTAGTGAATATCTGCAGTGAAAATAAATTTTGGACTCTGAAAGTGCATTTGAGAGCGTTTCTGGCTTTCAGTGGAAACTCTGTGTTGAGTGAATATCTGCAGTGAGAATCACTTTTTGGACTCTGAAAGTGCGTTTGAGAGCGTTTCTGGCCTTTCAGTGGAAACTCTGTGTGGAGTGAATATCTGCACTAAGAATCACTTTTTGGAATCTGAAAGTGTATTTGAGAGCGTTTCTGGCCTTCCAGTGAAACTCTGTGTTGAGTGAATATCTGCAGTAAGAATCAATTTTTGGACTCCGAAAGTGCTTTGAGAGCGTTTCTGGCCTTCTTGTGAAAACTCTGTGTTGAGTGAATATCTGAATCAAGTAAGAATCAATTTTTTGGACTCTGAAAGTGCATTTGAGAGCGTTTCTGGCCTTCCAGTGGAAACTCTGTGTTTAGTGAATATCTGCAGTAAGAATCAATTTTTTGGACTCTGAAAGTGCATTTGAGAAGGTTTCTGTCCATCTACTGTAAACTCTGTGTTGAGTGAATATCTGCACTAAGCATCACTTTTTGGACTCTGAAAGTGTATTTGAGAGCGTTTCTGGCCTTCCAGTGGAAACTCTGTGTTGAGTGAATATCTGCAGTAAGAATCACTTTTTGGACTCTGAAAGTGCATTTGAGAGCGTTTCTGGCCTTCCAGTGAAACTCTGTGTTGAGTGAATATCTGCAGTAAGAATCACTTTTTGGACTCTGAAAGTGTATTTTGAGAGCGTTTCTGGCCTTCCAGTGGAAACTCTGTGTTGAGTGAATATCTGCACTAAGAATCACTTTTTGGACTCTGAAAGTGCTTTTGAGAGCGTTTCTGGCCTTCTTGTGAAAACTCTGTGTTGAGTGAATATCTGCAGTAAGAATCATTTTTTTTGGACTCTGAAAGTGCATTTGAGAGCGTTTCTGGCTTCTCAGTGGAAACTCTGTGTTTAGTGAATATCTGTAGTAAGAATCAATTTTTTGGACTCTGAAAGTGCATTTGAGAGGTTTCTGGCCATCTACTGAAACTCTGTGTTTAGTGAATATCTGTAGTAAGAATCAACTTTTGGACTCTGAAAGTGCATTTGAGAGCGTTTCTGGCCATCTACTGTAAACTATGTGTTGAGTGAATATCTGCACTAAGCATCACTTTTGGACTCGAAAGTGCATTTGGGAGCGTTTCTGGCCTTCCACTGGAAGCTCTGTGTTGAGTGAATATCTGCAGTGAGAATCAATTTTTGGACTCTGAAAGTGCATTTGAGAGCGTTTCTGGCCTTCCAGTGGAAACTCTGTGTTTAGTGAATATCTGTAGTAAGAATCAATTTTTGGACTCCGAAAGTGCATTTGAGAGCGTTTCTGGCCATCCACTGGAAACTCTGTGTTGAGTGAATATCTGCACTAAGAATCACTTTTTGGACTCTGAAAGTGCATTTGAGAGCGTTTCTGGCCTTCAGTGAAAACTCTGTGTTGAGTGAATATCTGCAGTAAGAATCAATTTTGGACTCAGAAAGTGCATTTGAGAGCGTTTCTGGCCATCTGTGGAACTCTGTGTTGAGTGAATATCTGCACTAAGAATCACTTTTTGGACTCTGAAAGTGCATTTGAGAGCGTTTCTGGCCTTCCAGTGGAAACTCTGTGTTGAGTGAATATCTGCACTAAGAATCACTTTTTGGACACTGAAAGTGCATTTGAGAGCGTTTCTGGCCTTCCAGTGGAAACTCTGTGTTGAGTGAATATCTGCAGTAAGAATCACTTTTTGGACTCTGAAAGTGCATTTGGGAGCGTTTCTGGCCTTCTAGTGGAAACTCTGTGTTGAGTGAATATCTGCACTAAGAATCAATTTTTTGGACTCTGAAAGTGCATTTGAGAGCGTTTCTGGCCTTCCAGTGGAAACTCTGTGTTTAGTGAATATCTGTAGTAAGAATCAATTTTTGGACTCTGAAAGTGCATTTGAGAGCGTTTCTGTCCATCCACTGTAAACTATGTGTTGAGTGAATATCTGCACTAAGCATCACTTTTTTGAACTCCGAAAGTGCATTTGAGAGCGTTTCTGGCCTTCTTGTGAAAACTCTGTGTTGAGTGAATATCTGCAGTGAAAATCAATTTTTGGACTCTGAAAGTGCATTTGAGAGCGTTTCTGGCCTTCCAGTGGAAACTCTGTGTTGAGTGAATATCTGCAGTGAGAATCACTTTTTTGGACTCTGAAAGTGCATTTGAGAGCGTTTCTGGCCTTCCAGTGGAAACTCTGTGTGGAGTGAATATCTGCACTAAGAATCACTTTTTGGACTCTGAAAGTGCATTTGAGAGCGTTTCTGGCCTTCCAGTGGAAAACTGTGTTGAGTGAATATCTGCAGTGAGAAACACTTTTTGGACTCAGAAAGTGCTTTTGAGAGCGTTTCTGGCAATCTTGTGGAACTCTGTGTTGAGTGAATATCTGCACTAACAATCACTTTTTGGACTCCGAAAGTGCATTTGAGAGCGTTTCTGGCCTTCCAGTGGAAACTCTGTGTTGAGTGAATATCTGCACTAAGAATCACTTTTTGGACTCTGAAAGTGCATTTGAGAGCGTTTCTGGCCTTCCAGTGAAAACTCTGTGTTGAGTGAATATCTGCAGTGAAAATCACTTTTTGGACTCAGAAAGTGCATTTCAGAGCGTTTCTGGCCTTCTTGTGAACTCTGTGTTGAGTGAATATCTGCACTAGAGTCACTTTTTGGACTCAGAAGGCTGCTTCTTGTGTTCTATTATTCAATGAAAACTCTGTGTTGACGAATATCTGCAGTGAGAATGTCAGATTTTGGACTCGAAAGTGCATTTGAGAAAGCGTTTCTGGCCTTCCAGTGAAAACTCTGTGTTGACGAATATCTGCAGTGAGTCAATTTTGGACTCAATGCATTTGAGAGCGTTTCTGGCCTTCAGTGAAAACTCTGTGTTGAGTGAATATCTGCGTGGGGAAATCAATTTTTGGAATCAGAAAGGGCTTTTGAGAGCCTTCTGGCCTTCTTTTGAAAACTCTGTGTTGGTGAATATCTGCTAAGCATCCCTTTTTGGACTCCGAAAGTGCTTTGGAGGTTTCTGGCCTTTCAGTGGAAACTCTGTGTTGAGTGAATATCTGCACTAAGAATCACTTTTTGGACTCCGAAAGTGCATTTGGGCGTTCTGGCCTTCCAGTGAAAACTCATGTTGAGTGAATAACTGCACTAAGAATCACTTTTTGGACTCCAAGAGAATTGCATGTGAAGCGTTTCTAGCCTTCAAGTGGGGAAACTCTGTGTTTTAGTGAATATCTGTAGTAAGAATCAATTTTTGGACTCGAAAGTGCTTTTGAGGCGTTTCTGGCCATCACTGTAAACTATGTGTTGAGTGAATATCTGCACTAAGCATCTTTTTGGACTCTGAAAGTGCATTTGAGGCGTTTTAGCCTTCTTGTGAAAACTCTGTGTTGAATGATATATCTGCAGTGAAAATCAATTTTGGACTCAGAAAGTGCTTCTGAGCGTTTCTGCAATCTTGTGGAACTCTGTGTTGAGTGAATATCTACTGTAATCACTTTTGGACTCCAGTGCATTTGAGAGCGTTTGGGCCTTCCAGTGGAAACTCTGTGTTGAGTGAATATCTGCAGTAACAATCACTTTTTGGACTCTGAAAGTGCATTTGAGGGCGTTTCTGGCCTTCAGTGAAAACTCTGTGTTGAGTGAATATCTGCAGTGAGAATCAATTTTGGACTCTGAAAGTGCATTTGAAAGTTTCTGGCTTTCAGTGAAAACTCTGTGTTGAGTGAATGTCTACAGTGAGAATCAATTTTTGGACTTTGAAAGTGCATTTGAAGCGTTTCTGGCCTTCCAGTGGAAAATCTGTGTTGGTGAATATCTGCACTAAGAATGCTTTTTGGACTCAGTGCATTTGAGAGCGTTTGGACCTTCAGTGAAAACTGTGTTGAGTGAATATCTGCACTAGAATCACTTTTTGGACTCTGAAAGTGCATTTGAGAAGCGTTTCTGGCCTTCTTGTGAAAACTCTGTGTTGAGTGAATATCTGTAGTAAGAATCAATTTTATTGGACTCTGAAGTGCATTTTGAGAGCGTTTTCTGGCCTTCCAGTGGAAACTCTGTGTTTAGTGAATATCTGCAGTGAAAATCAATTTTTGGACTCTGAAAGTGCATTTTTGGGCGTTTCTGGCTTTCAGTGGAAACTCTGTTTGAGTGAATATCTGCAGTGAGAATCACTTTTTAGACTCTGAAAGTGCGTTTGAGACGTTTCTGGCCTTTCAGTGGAAACTCTGTGTGTGGAGTGAATATCTGCACTGAAATCTTTTTGGACTCCGAAAGTGCATTTGAGGCGTTTCTGGCCTTCAGTGGAAACTCTGTGTTTAGTGAATATCTGTAAGTAAGAATCAATTTTTGGACTCCGAAGTACTTTTGGGGAGCGTTTCTGGACTTTCAGTGAAACTCTGTGTTGAGTGAATATCACTAAGCATCACTTTTGGACTCTGAAAGTGCATTTGAGGCGTTTCTGGCCTTCCAGTGGAAACTCTACATTTAATGAATATCTGTGGCGAGAATCAATTTTTGGACTCTGAAAGTGCATTTGAGAGGTTTCTGTCCATCTACTGTAAACTATGTGTTGAGTGAATATCTGCAGAAGCATCACTTTTGAACTCCGAAAGTGCTTTGGGCGTTTCGGGCCATCCACTGTAAACTATGTGTTGAGTGAATATCTCCACTAAGCATCACTTTTGGACTCTGAAAGTGCATTTGAGAGCGTTTCTGGCCTTCTTGTGAAAACTCTGTGTTGAGTGAATATCTGCAGTGAAAATCAATTTTTGGACTCAAAGTGCATTTAAAGGCGTTTCTGGCTTTCCAGTGGAAACTCTGTGTTGAGTGAATATCTTACTAACAATCACTTTTTGGACTCTGAAAGTGCATTTGAGGCGTTTCTGGCCTTCCAGTAAAAACTCTGTGTTGAGTGAATATCTGCAGTGAGAATCAATTTTGGACTCTGAAAGTGCATTTGAGAGTTTCTGGCTTTCCAGTGAAAACTCTGTGTTGAGTGAATGTCTACAGTGAGAATCAATTTTTGGACTTTGAAAGTGCATTTGGGAAGCTTTCTGGCAATCTTGTGGAAACTCTGTGTTGAGTGAATATCTGCACTAACAATCACTTTTTGGACTCCGAAAGTGCATTTGAGAGCGTTTCAGGCCTTCAGTGGAAACTCTGTGTTGAGTGAATATCTGCACTAAGAATCACTTTTTGGACTCTGAAAGTGCATTTGAGAGCGTTTCTGGCCTTCTTGTGAAAACTCTGTGTTGAGTGAATATCTGTAAGTGGAAATCAATTTTATTGGGCTCTGAAAGTGCATTTGAGAGCGTTTCTGGCCTTCCAGTGGAAACTCTGTGTTGGTGGTATCTGCAGTGAGAATCACTTTTTGGACTCTGAAAGTGCGTTTGAGAGGCGTTTCTGGCCTTTCAGTGAAACTCTGTGTTAGTGAATATCTGTAGTAAGAATCAATTTTATTGGACTCTGAAAGTGCATTTGAAGCGTTTCTGCCCTTCCAGTGAAACTCTGTGTTAGGTGAATATCTGCAGTGAGAATCACTTTTTTGGACTCTGAAAGTCGTTTGAGAGCGTTTCTGGCCTTTCAGTGGAAACTCTGTGTGAGTGAATATCTGCACTACAGAATCACTTTTTGGACTCCGAAAGTGCATTTGAGCGTTCTGGCCTTCCAGTGGAAACTCTGTGTTTAGTGAATATCTGTAGTAAGAATCAATTTTTTGGACTCGAAAGTGCTTTTGAGGCGTTTGGACTTTCAGTGGAAACTCTGTGTTGAGTGAATATGCACCAGCATCACTTTTTGGACTCAAGAAGTGCATTTGGGAAGCGTTCTGGCCTTCTGATGAAACTCTGTGTTTAGTGAATATCTGTAGTAAGAATCAATTTTTGGACTCTGAAAGTGCATTTGAGAAGGTTTCTGTCCATCTACTGTAAACTATGTGTTGAGTGAATATCTGCACTAAGCATCACTTTTTGAACTCGAAAGTGCTTTGGGGCGTTTGTAGCCATCCACTGTAAACTATGTGTTGGTGAATATCTCACTAAGCATTTTTGGACTCTGAAAGTGCTTTGAGAGCGTTTCTGGCCTTCTTGTGAAAACTCTGTGTTGGTGAATATCTGCAGTGAAAATCATTTTGGACTCTGAAAGTGCATTTGAGAGCGTTTCTGGCTTTCAGTGAAAACTCTGTGTTGAGTGAATATCTGCAGTAAGAATCACTTTTGGACTCCAAAGTGCGTTTGAGAGCGTTTCTGGCCTTTCAATGGAAACTCTGTGCTGAGTGAATATCTGCACTATGAATCACTTTTTGGACTCCAGTGCTTTTGAGAGCGTTTTCTAGCTCCCTTGTGGAAACCTGTGATGAGTGAATATCTGCACTAGCAATCACTTTTTGGACTCTGAAGTGCATTTGGAGAGTTTCTGGCCTTCTTGTGGAAACTCTGTGTTGAGTGAATATCTGCACTAAGAATGAACTTTTTGGACTCTGAAAGTGCATTTGAGAGCGTTTCTGGCCTTCCAGGAAACTCTGTGTTTAGCGAATATCTGCAGTAAGAATCAATTTTTTGACTCTGAAAGTGCATTTGAGAAGGTTTCTGTCCATCTACTGTAAACTATGTGTTGAGTGAATATCTGCACTAAGCATCACTTTTTGAACTCCAAAAGTGCTTTGAGAGCGTTTCTGGCCATCCACTGTAAACTATGTGTTGAGTGAATATCTGCAGTGAAAATCAATTTTGGACTCTGAAAGTGCATTTGAGAGCGTTTCTGGCTTTCCAGTGGAAACTCTGTGTTGAGTGAATATCTGCAGTGAGAATCACTTTTTGGACTCTGAAAGTGCGTTTGAGAGCGTTTCTGGCCTTTCAGTGGAAAATCTGTGTGGAGTGAATATCTGCACTAAGAATCACTTTTTGGTCTCCGAAAGTGCATTTGAGAGTTTTCTGGCCTTCCAGTGAAAACTGTGTTGAGTGAATATCTGCAGTGAGAAACACTTTTTGGACTCAGAAAGTGCTTCTGAGAGCGTTTCTGGCAATCTTGTGGAACTCTGTGTTGAGTGAATATCTGCACTAACAATCACTTTTTGGACTCCGAAAGTGCATTTGAGAGCGTTTCGGGCCTTCCAGTGGAAACTCTGTGTTGAGTGAATATCTGCACTAAGAATCACTTTTTGGACTCTGAAAGTGCATTTGAGAGCGTTTCTGGCCTTCCAGTGAAAACTCTGTGTTGAGTGAATATCTGCAGTGAAAATTAAATTTTGGACTCAGAAAGTGCATTTCAGAGCGTTTCTGGCCTTCTTGTGGAACTCTGTGTTGAGTGAATATCTGCACTAAGAATCACTTTTGGACTCAGAAAGTGCTTCTTAGAGCGTTTCTGGCCTTCCAATGAAAACTCTGTGTTGAGCGAATATCTGCAGTGAGAATCAATTTTGGACTCGAAGTGCATTTGAGAGCGTTTCTGGCCTTCCAGTGAAAACTCTGTGTTGAGTGAATATCTGCAGTGAGAATCAATTTTTGGACTCCGAAAGTGCATTTGAGAGCGTTTCTGGCCTTCCAGTGAAAACTCTGTGTTGAGTGAATATCTGCAGTAAGAATCAATTTTTTGGAATCCGAAAGGGCTTTTGAGAGCCTTCTGGCCTTCTTTTGAAAACTCTGTGTTGAGTGAATATCTGCACTAAGCATCACTTTTTTGGACTCCGAAAGTGCTTTTGAGAGCGTTTCTGGCCTTTCAGTGGAAACTCTGTGTTGAGTGAATATCTGCACTAAGAATCACTTTTTTGGACTCCGAAAGTGCATTTGAGAGCGTTTCTGGCCTTCCAGTGAAAACTCTGTGTTGAGTGAATAACTGCACTAAGAATCACTTTTTTGGACTCCAAAAGTGCATGTGAGAGCGTTTCTAGCCTTCCAGTGGAAACTCTGTGTTTAGTGAATATCTGTAGTAAGAATCACTTTTTGGACTCGAAAGTGCATTTGAGAGCGTTTTCTGGCCATCCACTGTAAACTATGTGTTGAGTGAATATCTGCACTAAGCATCACTTTTTGGACTCTGAAAGTGCATTTGAGAGCGTTTCTGGCCTTCTTGAAAACTCTGTGTTGAATGAATATCTGCAGTGAAAATCAATTTTTGGACTCAGAAAGTGCTTCTGAGAGCGTTTCTGGCCTTCTTGTGGAACTCTGTGTTGAGTGAATATCTGCACTAACAATCACTTTTTGGACTCCGAAAAGTGCATTTGAGAGCGTTTCTGGCCTTCCAGTGGAAACTCTGTGTTGAGTGAATATCTGCACTAACAATCACTTTTTGGACTCTGAAAGTGCATTTGAGAGCGTTTCTGGCCTTCCAGTGAAAACTCTGTGTTGAGTGAATATCTGCAGTGAGAATCAATTTTTGGACTCTGAAAGTGCATTTGAGAGAGTTTCTGGCTTTCCAGTGAAAACTCTGTGTTGAGTGAATGTCTACAGTGAGAATCAATTTTTTGGACTTTGAAAGTGCATTTGAGAGCGTTTCTGGCCTTCCAGTGGAAACTCTGTGTTGAGTGAATATCTGCACTAAGAATCACTTTTTGGACTCCGAAAGTGCATTTGAGAGCGTTTCGGGCCTTCCAGTGAAAACTGTGTTGAGTGAATATCTGCACTAAGAATCACTTTTTTGGACTCTGAAAGTGCATTTGAGAGCGTTTCTGGCCTTCTTGTGAAAACTCTGTGTTGAGTGAATATCTGTAGTAAGAATCAATTTTATTGGACTCTGAAAGTGCATTTGAGAGCGTTTCTGGCCTTCCAGTGGAAACTCTGTGTTTAGTGAATATCTGCAGTGAAAATCACTATTTTTGGACTCTGAAAGTGCATTTGAGAGCGTTTCTGGCTTTCCGGTGGAAACTCTGTGTTGAGTGAATATCTGCAGTGAGAATCACTTTTTTAGACTCTGAAAGTGCGTTTGAGAGCGTTTCTGGCCTTTCAGTGGAAACTCTGTGTGGAGTGAATATCTGCAGTAAGAATCACTTTTGGACCTGAAAGTGCATTTGAGAGCGTTTCTGGCCTTCCAGTGGAAACTCTGTGTTTAGTGAATATCTGTAGTAAGAATCAATTTTTGGACTCGAAAGTGCTTTGAGAGCGTTTCTGGACTTTCAGTGGAAACTCTGTGTTGAGTGAATATCTGCACTAAGCATCACTTTTTGGACTCTGAAAGTGCATTTGAGAGCGTTTCTGGCCTTCCAGTGGAAACTCTGTGTTTAGTGAATATCTGTAGTAAGAATCAATTTTTGGACTCTGAAAGTGCATTTGAGAAGGTTTCTGTCCATCTACTGTAAACTATGTGTTGAGTGAATATCTGCACTAAGCATCACTTTTTGAACTCCAAAGTGCTTTGAGAGCGTTTCTGGCCATCCACTGTAAACTATGTGTTGAGTGAATATCTCCACTAAGCATCACTTTTTGGACTCTGAAAGTGCATTTGAGAGCGTTTCTGGCCTTCCACTGTGAAAACTCTGTGTTGAGTGAATATCTGCAGTGAAAATCAATTTTTGACTCTGAAAGTGCATTTGAGAGCGTTTCTGGCTTTCCAGTGGAAACTCTGTGTTGAGTGAATATCTGCACTAACAATCACTTTTGGACTCTGAAAGTGCATTTGAGAGCGTTTCTGGCCTTCCAGTGAAAACTCTGTGTTGAGTGAATATCTGCAGTGAGAATCAATTTTTGGACTCTGAAAGTGCATTTGAGAGAGTTTCTGGCTTTCCAGTGAAAACTCTGTGTTGAGTGAATGTCTACAGTGAGAATCAATTTTTTGGACTTTGAAAGTGCATTTGAGAGCTTTTCTGGCAATCTTGTGGAACTCTGTGTTGAGTGAATATCTGCACTAACAATCACTTTTTTGGACTCCGAAAGTGCATTTGAGAGCGTTTGGGCCTTCCAGTGGAAACTCTGTGTTGAGTGAATATCTGCAACTAAGAATCACTTTTTTGGACTCTGAAAGTGCATTTGAGAGCGTTTCTGGCCTTCTTGTGAAAACTCTGTGTTGAGTGAATATCTGTAGTAAGAATCAATTTTATTGGGCTCTGAAAGTGCATTTGAGAGCGTTTCTGGCCTTCCAGTGGAAACTCTGTGTTGAGTGAATATCTGCAGTGAGAATCACTTTTTTGGACTCTGAAAGTGCGTTTGAGAGCGTTTCTGGCCTTTCAGTGGAAACTCTGTGTTGAGTGAATATCTGTAGTAAGAATCAATTTTATTGGACTCTGAAAGTGCATTTGAGAGCGTTTCTGGCCTTCCAGTGGAAACTCTGTGTTGAGTGAATATCTGCAGTGAGAATCACTTTTTTGGACTCTGAAAGTGCGTTTGAGAGCGTTTCTGGCCTTTCAGTGGAAACTCTGTGTGGAGTGAATATCTGCACTAAGAATCACTTTTTTGGACTCCGAAAGTGCATTTGAGAGCGTTTCTGGCCTTCCAGTGGAAACTCTGTGTTTAGTGAATATCTGTAGTAAGAATCAATTTTTGGACTCCTAAAGTGCTTTTGAGAGCGTTTCTGGACTTTCAGTGGAAACTCTGTGTTGAGTGAATATCTGCACTAAGCATCACTTTTTGGACTCTGAAAGTGCATTTGAGGCGTTTCTGGCCTTCCAGTGGAAACTCTGTGTTTAGTGAATATCTGTAGTAAGAATCAATTTTTGGACTCTGAAAGTGCATTTGAGAAGGTTTCTGTCCATCTAGTGTAAACTCTGTGTTGAGTGAATATCTGCACTAAGCATCACTTTTTGAACTCGAAAGTGCTTTGAGAGCGTTTCTGGCCATCCACTGTAAACTATGTGTTGAGTGAATATCTCCACTAAGCATCACTTTTTGGACTCTGAAAGTGCATTTGAGAGCGTTCTGGCCTTCTTGTGAAAACTCTGTGTTGAGTGAATATCTGCAGTGAAAATCAATTTTTGGACTCTGAAAGTGCATTTGAGAGCGTTTCTGGCCTTCCAGTGAAAACTCTGTGTTGAGTGAATATCTGCACTAAGAATCACTTTTTGGACTCTGAAGTGCATTTGAGAGCGTTTCTGGCCTTCCAGTGGAAACTCTGTGTTGAGTGAATATCTGCAGTAAGAATCACTTTTTGGACTCAGAAAGTGCTTTTGAGAGCGTTTCTGGCAATCTTGTGTAAAACTCTGTGTTGAGTGAATATCTGCACTAACAATCACTTTTGGACTCTGAAAGTGCATTTGAGAGCGTTTCTGGCCTTCTTGTGGAACTCTGTGTTGAGGTGAATATCTGCACTAAGAATCAATTTTTGGACTCAGAAAGTGCTTCTTAGAGCGTTTCTGGCCTTCCAATGAAAACTCTGTGTTGAGTGAATATCTGCAGTGAGAATCAATTTTGGACTCTGAAAGTGCATTTGAGAAGCGTTTCTGGCCTTCAGTGAAAACTCTGTGTTGAGTGAATATCTGCACTAAGAATGACTTTTTGAAATCCAAAAGTGCATTTGAGAGCGTTTCTGGACTTCCAGTGGAAACTCTGTGTTGAGTGAATATCTGCAGTAAGAATCACTTTTTGGAATCTGAAAGTGCATTTGAGAGCGTTTCTGGCCTTCCAGTGGAAACTCTGTGTTGAGTGAATATCTGCAGTAAGAATCAATTTTTGGACTCTGAAAGTGCTTTTGAGAGCGTTTCTGGCCTTCCACTGAAAACTCTGTGTTGAGTGAATATCTGCAGTAAGAATCACTTTTGGACTCTGAAAGTGCATTTGAGAGCGTTTCTGGCCTTCCAGTGAAAACTCTGTGTTGAGTGAATATCTGCAGTGAGAAACACTTTTTGGACTCAGAAAGTGCTTCTGAGAGCGTTTCTGGCAATCTGTGGAACTCTGTGTTGAGTGAATATCTGCACTAACAATCACTTTTTGGACTCCAAAAGTGCATTTGAGAGCGTTTCAGGCCTTCCAGTGGAAACTCTGTGTTGAGTGAATATCTGCACTAAGAATCACTTTTGGACTCAGAAAGTGCATTTTAGAGCGTTTTGGCCTTCAATGAAAACTCTGTTTTGAAGCATATCTGCAGTGAGAATCAATTTTTGGACTCCAAAATGCATTTGAGCTGCGTTCTGGCCTTCCAGTGGAAACTCTGTGTTGAGTGAATATCTGCACTAAGAATGACTTTTTGAATCCAAAAAGTGCATTTGAGAGCGTTTCTGGCCTTCAGGAAACTCTGTGTTGAGTGAATATCTGCACTAAGAATCACTTTTTGGAATCTGAAAGTGCATTTGAGAGCGTTTCTGGCCTTCCAGTGGAAACTCTGTGTTGAGTGAATATCTGCAGTAAGAATCAATTTTTGGACTCTGAAAGTGCTTTTGAGAGCGTTTCTGGCCTTCTTGTGAAAACTCTGTGTTGAGTGAATATCTGCACTAAGAATCAATTTTTTGACTCTGAAAGTGCATTTGAGAGCGTTTCTGGCCTTCCAGTGAAAACTCTGTGTTTAGTGAATATCTGTAGTAAGAATCAATTTTTTGGACTCTGAAAGTGCATTTGAGAAGGTTTCTGTCCATCCACTGTAAACTATGTGTTGAGTGAATATCTGCACTAAGCAAACTTTTTTGAACTCTGAAAGTGCTTTGAGAGCGTTTCTGGCCATCCACTGTAAACTATGTGTTGAGTGAATATCTGCAGTGAAAATCAATTTTGGACTCTGAAAGTGCATTTGAGAGCGTTTCTGGCCTTTCCAGTGGAAAGTCTGTGTTGAGTGAATATCTGCACTAAGAATCACTTTTTGGACTCTGAAAGTGCATTTGAGCGTTTCTGGCCTTCCAGTGAAACTCTGTGTTGAGTGAATATCTGCAGTGAGAATCACTTTTTGGACTCAGAAAGTGCATTTGAGAGCGTTTTCTGTAATCTTGTGAAAACTCTGTGTTGAGTGAATATCTGCACTAAGAATCACTTTTTGGACTTTGGAAAGTGCATTTGAGAGCGTTTCTGGCCTTCCAGTGAAACTCTGTGTTGAGTGAATATCTGCACTAGAATCACTTTTTTGGACTCTGAAAGTGCATTTGAGAGCGTTTCTGGCCTTCCAGTGAAAACTCTGTGTTGAGTGAATATCTGCAGTGAAAATCAATTTTTGGACTCAGAAAGTGCTTTTCAGAGCGTTTATGGCCTTCTTGTGGAAACTCTGTGTTGAGTGAATATCTGCACTAAGAATCACTTTTTTGGACTCAGAAAGTGCTTCTTAGAGCGTTTCTGGCCTTCTGTGAAAACTCTGTGTTGAGCGAATATCTGCAGGTGAGAATCAATTTTGGACTCCGAAAGTGCATTTTGAGCGTTTCTGGCCTTCCAGTGAAACTCTGTGTTGAGTGAATATCTGCAGTAGAATCAATTTTTGGAATCCGAAAGGGCTTTTGAGAGCCTTCTGGCCTTCTTTTGAAAACTCTGTGTTGAGTGAATATCTGCACTAAGCATCACTTTTTTGGACTCCGAAAGTGCTTTTGAGAGCGTTTCTGGCCTTCTTGTGAAAACTCTGTGTTGAGTGAATATCTGCAGTAAGAATCAATTTTATTGGACTCTGAAAGTGCATTTGAGAGCGTTTCTGGCCTTCCAGTGGAAACTCTGTGTTTAGTGAATATCTGCAGGAAAAATCAATTTTGGACTCTGAAAGTGCATTTGAGAGCGTTTCTGGCCTTCCAGTGGAAACTCTGTGTTGAGTGAATATCTGCAGTGAGAATCACTTTTTGGACTCTGAAAGTGCGTTTGAGTGCGTTTCTGGCCTTTCAGTGAAACTCTGTGTGGAGTGAATATCTGCACTAAGAATCACTTTTTGGACTCTAAAGTGCATTTGAGAGCGTTTCTGGCCTTCCAGTGGAAACTCTGTGTTTAGTGAATATCTGTAGTAAGAATCAATTTTTTGGACTCCGAAAGTGCTTTTGAGAGCGTTCTGGACTTTCAGTGGAAACTCTGTGTTGAGTGAATATCTGCACTAAGCATCACTTTTTGGACTCTGAAAGTGCATTTGAGAGCGTTTCTGGCCTTCCAGTGGAAACTCTGTGTTTAGTGAATATCTGTAGTAAGAATCAATTTTTGGACTCTGAAAGTGCATTTGAGAAGGTTTCTGTCCATCTACTGTAAACTATGTGTTGAGTGAATATCTGCACTAAGCATCACTTTTTGAACTCCGAAAGTGCTTTG
Source organism: Megalops atlanticus (assembly GCA_019176425.1). Taxonomy (NCBI): domain Eukaryota; kingdom Metazoa; phylum Chordata; class Actinopteri; order Elopiformes; family Megalopidae; genus Megalops; species Megalops atlanticus. The sequence goes on along the minus strand of JAFDVH010000032.1, from coordinate 656,112 downwards.
AGAGCGTTTCTGGCCATCCACTGTAAACTATGTGTTGAGTGAATATCTCCACTAAGCATCACTTTTGGACTCTGAAAGTGCATTTGAGAGTTTCTGGCCTTCCAGAAAACTCTGTGTTGAGTGAATATCTGCAGTGAAAATCAATTTTTGGACTCTGAAAGTGCATTTGAGAGCGTTTCTGGCTTTCCAGTGGAAACTCTGTGTTGAGTGAATATCTGCACTAAGAATCACTTTTTGGACTCCAAAGTGCATTTGAGAGCGTTTGGCCTTCCAGTGAAAACTCTGTGTTGAGTGAATATCTGCAGTGAGAAACACTTTTTGGACTCAGAAAGTGCTTCTGAGAGCGTTTCTGGCAATCTTGTGGAACTCTGTGTTGAGTGAATATCTGCACTAACAATCACTTTTGGACTCCAGTGCATTTGAGAGCGTTTCTGGGCCTTCCAGTGGAACTCTGTGTTGAGTGAATATCTGCACTAAGAATCACTTTTTGGACTCAGAAAGTGCTTTTGAGAGCGTTTCTGGCCTCTCAATGAAAACTCTGTGTTGAGCGAATATCTGCAGTGAGAATCAATTTTTGGACTCTGAAAGTGCATTTGAGAGCGTTTCTGGCCTTCCAGTGAAAACTCTGTGTTGAGTGAATATCTGCACTAAGAATGACTTTTTGAAATCCAAAAAGTGCATTTGAGAGCGTTTCGAACCTTCCAGTGGAAACTCTGTGTTGAGTGAATATCTGCAGTGAGAATCAATTTTTTGGACTCTGAAAGTGCATTTGAGAGAGTTTCTGGCTTTCAGTGAAAACTCTGTGTTGAGTGAATGTCTACAGTGAGAATCAATTTTTGGACTTTGAAAGTGCATTTGAGAGCGTTTCTGGCCTTCCAGTGGAAAATCTGTGTTGAGTGAATATCTGCAGTAAGAATCAATTTTTGACTCGAAAGTGCTTTTGAGAGGCGTTTCTGGCCTTCTTGTGAAAACTCTGTGTTGAGTGAATATCTGTAGTAAGAATCAATTTTGGACTCTGAAAGTGCATTTGAGAGCGTTTCTGGCCTTCCAGTGGAAACTCTGTGTTTAGGGAATATCTGTAGTAAGAATCAATTTTTTGGACTCTGAAAGTGCATTTGAGAAGGTTTCTGTCCATCTACTGTAAACTATGTGTTGAGTGAATATCTCACTAAGCATCACTTTTGGACTCCGAAAGTGCTTTTGAGAGCGTTTCTGGCCTTTCAGTGGAAACTCTGTGTTGAGTGAATATCTGCACTAAGAATCACTTTTTGGACTCTGAAGTGCATTTGAGAGCGTTTCTGGCCTTCCAGTGAAACTCTGTGTTGAGTGAATAACTGCACTAAGAATCACTTTTTTTGGACTCTGAAAGTGTATTTGAGAGCGTTTCTGGCCTTCCAGTGGAAACTCTGTGTTGAGTGAATATCTGCAGTAAGAATCAATTTTTTGGACTCTCAAAGTGCATTTTGGAGCATTTCTGGCCTTCTACTGGAAGCTCTGTGTGGAGTGAATATCTGTAGTAAGAATCAATTTTGGACTCTGAAAGTGCATTTTGAGAGCGTTTCTGGCCTTCCAGTGAAACTCTGTGTTTAGGAATATCTGTGAAAAGAATCAATTTTTGGACTCTGAAAGTGCATTTGAGAAGGTTTCTGTCCATCTACTGTAAACTATGTGTTGAGTGAATATCTGCACTAAGCATCACTTTTTGGACTCTAAAGTGCTTTTGAGCGTTTCTGGCCTTTCAGTGGAAACTCTGTGTTGAGTGAATATCTGCACTAGAATCACTTTTTGGAATCTGAAAGTGTATTTGAGAGCGTTTGGGCCTTCCAGTGGAAACTCTGTGTGGAGTAAATATCTGCACTAAGAATCACTTTTGGAATCTGAAAGTGTATTTGAGAGCCGTTTCTCGGCCTTCAGTGGAAACTCTGTGTTGAGTGAATATCTGCAGTGAAAATCAACTTTTTGGACTCTGAAAAGTGCATTTGAGGCGTTTCTGGCTTCCAGTGGAAACTCTGTGTGGGTGAATATCTGCACTAAGAATCACTTTTGGACTCCAAAGTGCATTTGAGAGCGTTCTGGCCTTCCAGTGAAAACTCTGTGTTCAGTGAATATCTGCAGTGAGAAACACTTTTGGACTCAGAAAGTGCTTCTGAGAGCGTTTCTGGCAATCTTGTGGAACTCTGTGTTGAGTGAATATCTGCACTAACAATCACTTTTTGGACTCAGTGCATTTGAGAGCGTTTCTGGCCTTCTTGTGGAACTCTGTGTTGAGTGAATATCTGCACTAAGAATCTTTATTGGACTCAGAAAGTGCTTCTTAGAGCGTTTTGGGCCTTCAATGAAAAAAACTCTGTGTTGACGAATATCTGCAGTGAGAATCATTTTTGGACTCGAAAGTGCATTTGAGACGTTTCTGGGCTTCCAGTGAAAACTCTGTGTTGAGTGAATATCTGCACTAAGAATGACTTTTTGAAATCCAAAAGTGCATTTGAGAGCGTTTGGGCCTTCCAGTGGAAACTCTGTGTTGAGTGAATATCTGCACTAGAATCACTTTTTGGAATCTGAAAGTGTATTTGAGAGCGTTCAGCCTTCCAGTGGAAACTCTGTGTTGAGTGAATATCTGCAGTAAGAATCAATTTTTGCACTCTGAAAGTGCTTACGAGAGCATTCTATATTACTTCTGTCTGAGAATGTCTGTGTTGAGTGAATATCTGTAGTAGAATCAATTTTTTGGACTCTGAAAGTGCATTTTGAGAGCGTTTCTGGCCTTCTTGTGAAAACTCTGTGTT
>JAFDVH010000032.1:625322-652826 GCA_019176425.1 Megalops atlanticus | reverse complement strand
GAAACATTTTTTTTGAAATCACCACTTCCCCAGAACAGGGTCATGTTGTTTGGGGACCACATTCACAGTTTTCACACATTCAGGCAGAATAAGATGTGCCTCCCAAAAAGATGTGCCTCCCGCAAAGGGTTAAGAGCCGAGACATCAGACCTCCACTCGGCCCCTCCAGTGCTGAAATGGCCTCCAAAGAGATCCCTTTCTGTACCGCTCCCTGCACTGGCAGTGCTTACCAAGGCCTTTTCCTTCAAAGAAAAGGTCACCCTCTTTATTAACCTGCCAAGATGGCACATGGGTCCATGTTTAGAGAAAAAAGTGGTGTGGAATAAAACTAACGTAAGCTGCAAGTGGAGATCCAAACCCTAGAGAACTCTGACCAGATCCCTTCTTGATGATGAACCTGAGAAACATACAGTGAATTCTTTGATGAACAATAACAACCTGAGATGTTATGCTCAGCGTGGCTCTCCATCTCCCATGCCAATGACCTACCTCAGACCCTCAATGTGAACAAAGATATCTCAATGAGACTTTGTTTTCCTGTGTTCTCGCCACACTAAGAAAAATCCCACAATATGAACCAATCGGTTATGAAAACTGTCCAGGCGTATGGCGTACAATGACTTACAATTACCATCTTACAACAGCCTTGGCGTTCTAGTCAGGAGCCTGGATTCCATAAAGGCAGCAGGATTCAACATTAATGGAACCTTGCTTGATTGCCCACTACAAGGAAAACATGTGCTAGGCAAGTAAAACTAGCCAGTTAATCTCCTATTTAAGTTTGGTTGGTGTCCACCATCACCCAAGTAAGTCTACCAGAAACCTTAATGTTGAACCCTGGACAGATTCAATACATTAAACATTACATAGAAAGGAACATTTGTTGAGGTGACTGTTGCCAGATGTACAACGCTGCTTAAGATGTCATTTCACGATTTTCCAAGTTAGCTTTTCGTTTTAATGTGCCATTAATATCCATAGAAAATTAATTTTGAACATTAGTAAGTTAAAGCTAAAATAAATGAATAGTTGTGACTTTGTTTATTGTTGTTGAAGTTTTGGTTTATGCATGTCATAGGTGCAATGCATACACCACTAGGAACTCATGAAATTCAGTGAATCTGACATCAATATAGCCTGACTGAAACACTCATTGTAGAGCTTGCCAACTAGAGAGAATTGCCATAAATATATCTGTATCGTGCTGTCTTTCTGGTGACACTTTATTTGATACTAATGACTATGGACAATTTTTTTTAAATCAAATTTTCAAAAGGATGGAAAATTTTCAGCCCGTCTACCATTGTTATGGATGAAAATTTATCCCAGCAGAAATTTGTCATACCTTTGGATAACCTGTGAATTGTCATACTTTTGTCCCCTCACAGAAACAGAAGTCATTTTGACTTTGTTATAGGCAAAAATAAACAGGACTGTCAAGTTGTTCTCTTATTGCTACTGAAAACCACAGAATTTAAACACTGCACATGGCTTTTTTAACCTTGCCTAAAAATGCAGCCTCTGAATTTGTAATCATTGTTATATGTTGTTGCCTAAACTCTTCTTTTCATCTCCTGCATATTTCATGTAGTGTCTGTCATCAGTTGAGGCACAGCACAGTGCTGAATGCTGAGTGTCAGCTGAATTTCACAATGGGGCAATTGCTTTTTGAAGGCCCTGCTACTCAGCCCGGTCCTAGAGGCCCACTGTGTCTGCAGGCTTGTTTTCCCACAACTTTAACCTTCCACCACCTGATTCCATGAATCCAGCCTTCAGCTGAACTAGTCTAGCCTACTACTGCTTCCTAGCCTTCCGGTGTAAGGATGCAGTTGCTTTAAGACAGCTGGATAACCTGCAGGTCTGTAGCCCTGCAGAACCAGAGAAGAGGCACTGTCCTACGGTGCAAGCATGATTCATTGAGGGAGTTAGCATTTACAATGATCTGGTATGACATGATAAGTATTCACATTTTTATGGAAAAAAGCTTCATTAATTGTTCTACACACAAATCCAATTATGATGAGACAGAGACAGGAGAGTGAGAACAGAAGTCACAACAAAGTGTTAAAAAAGGTTGAAAAGGTTTTACAAAGATTGTGTTTACACAGTTATTTTCTTGTTTCCGGACAGTCTGTGTTGTTTTTTCCCTATTTCAGTTTGTTTCTTTCAGTGAACTTGTGATTGGAACCACAGAAGATTTAGGCTATTTATTTTATCCTTGATGTGTGCTGCTCTCTCTTGCCCTGTAGCTAAATAAGATTCTGTCAAAGTGTGTCACAGCATGAATATTACACTTCATTTACAATTTTCATTTATGTTTACAAATATTTATACATATTAATGTGTTATGAGTATTTCACTGATATTTCATTCTATAATTTTGAAAAAAAAAAAAGAACCTGTGTTCAGGAGCGTAACCCTCTTATAACTTTGTGTCTATTGAAGAAAAAAAAAAGATTAATTCTGATGGATGCATTTACTATGGATTTACAGGAAGGCATTGTGTCATAAAAAGTGTACTGCCATACTCAGATTATCAGTGAACCCATATGTACCAAAGGTGTCCAAAATGATTAAAAGTCAGTCAGTCGTTTCTGTGCAGATGTGTACACCTCCAGCCATGCAGAAATCCATTAAAATGATCCTGCAGCATCTGATTAATTCTAAAATTTCATAACTCTTGACCACATGGTTCTTTCATATTTTTGTTTTGTTGTTTTCCTTGCAAATATGAGTGATATAGACCTCAGTCTGGCTGGAAGTTGAGGAGGTGTTAGAATAGACTACCAAAACTTGTTACAGAAAAATAAAGGATAAAATTCAGCTTATATGTTTCAAAAATGACTGCAAGATCACCATTTTCTTTCAAACAGTGATGAGGACAGGAACTTGTGAACATAGGGTAGGGGTGGGTCACAGCTGCCTGCATCTCCTACACGTTTAAAATGTTCACTTGGCAGAAAAGAGCTTTCAGTTTCAGTGCTGGTTCTTACCTTATGTAGGCCACCCCAGTGTGATCCACCTTGCGCTGCCAGCCTATGGCACCTGCGCTGGGCGATGCACCCTCCCTCCCGCCTCCCTGCAGTCTTTTCCTCCATTCATAGCTCTGGCTGTGTACAAGACACGTCAGGTGATAATCACTCGTCCGTAGAGTCCTCGCATCACATGTCATCTTGGTCTTCGAAAGGGGACCACGCGCTGCTCAGCTCGCTCAAAGCGTAGGTCGCCCACGTTAGCTGGATCATGGGGGAGGTGAGTGGGGGTGGGGGGTGAGAGACTGGCTCACTGTAGAACCAGGCCTCTGCAATCCTTCATTGCCGTTCCCTCTAAACGCAGCGGGGTTTCGCAGCATTGTCTCTGTTAAGAGGAGAGGGGGCCCCGGGCCCAAAGACAGATCGGGAAGGGAAAGGGAGGGGAGGGACGAGGGTCTGCGGACGAGGCCTACATAGAGGGAGGATCAGCGGCGTCTCATTCCGGGGCGCAGATGTGCGAGGAGCGGGCGGATGGCTCAGGCGTTATCTCCACAGCGTTTGGAGCTGCTGTTGACCGCTCTGGAGGGCTCTCATCTCTAATGAAGAGAGCGCATGCTGATGATTCCCTCCCGGAGCTCCTCATGGCCTTCGATTCCTCGCGAAATCCCGGAATGGCGACAGAGCTGCACCGAGGCCTTCTCATGACTGCCTACCTGGGAACAAACATGATTAGAGATGGGTAAGACAAACAAGGGTTTTTTTCAGTTGTTGTTGTTGACACCTGCTGAAGATAAATCAGATGTGCTTTTCAGTTCACTAAAAATACCGTTAATGGGACGGACAAGTTATTCTCAAGCTCTGGGTGCTGGTAATGAACTCAGTCATGATGTAAACTGACTGTAAAACATGCCAGTAGCCCTGGGCAAAAGCTGCCTTCCTCTATCATAGGCAAAAATATGGGCATAATTAGAGAACACCTACAGGTCCCTAGACTAAGTTGAAACACTAAATATCCATATCTGACATAGACATTCACAGTACTACCTTCAGGTAAAGCGACTCTTAACACTAACAGGTAAATGAGTTCCAGAGATTACAAAAATTGTGACACTCTTTAGCATCCCCAACAGATATTTGTCTTTGCAGCTTCAGGAACTCATATTATTTTCCATAAAAATTACCTGTACTTGCCTAGTGTGTTTAATTTATCTGCAAAGTCTGCCATTTAGGTAAGTGTTTTCCAGAGCATGTTGATCTGATCCATAAGCAATGTTTTTGAATCATTTGTGACTGACAGCATATCTGTATGAGCTCTTGGATAGATATGAGAACGGTAGATTAACATATCAGAATTTTCTTCAGTAGTTTCTACTGATGTTATTATTCATATTTTTCTAAACAAAAGGGATTAAGTTTTAATGAAGAGTGACCATTTAAAGTCTTTATTGGCCAAAAAAGAAAAAAAAAGCATTTGGACTTTATTATTTGTGCAAATTTAGTAGCTTTGACATGTAGGTTAGGTGTTACTCTGGCACCCTTCAGGTTATATGGTAAAGTACTACTTATTTTCACATCAGCTACAACTCAATGGTAAGCCAAACATCTTTAAACTTCTCATGGCATCATGACATTCATACCAATCTGTTTACAGCAAAATACCAAGAAAAAAAAAAACACAAGCCATATTAATATTTATGATTGAAACAGGGGTTATCAGATTTTTACTGGTTTATTATCACAACAACACCAGCCATATGGGTTACAATTAAGCAGTGCAAATTGCATGATGCTATACAAGCAAGCACCACCACGCTGTTGTGGTAGGTGTATTAACAGTAACAATTCCCAAACCGCCATTACGAGTCAGTTTTTGGATGAAAGTGTCTGGTAAATAGGTCAAAAATCTCAAAAGGGTAACCCCCTGGATATATGCTTTAGACATTCACTGTAGGAACAGCGGAGTTAGTGTCAATATAAATGAAAAAATTGTGCACAAAAGCATGACTGAACAAGAAAGCAAACGACCAAGTACAAATGCAAACAAACCGTACAAATAAAAAAAAAATACCTCATGTCCCAAAACAAGCAGGCCAAAACAAGCAGTTGTTCATGTCTAATGATTTAAAATTGCTTAGGATAAATGACGTAGCCACTGAATGGTTTTACCAAAACCTGATTAGTCTACTTCACAGGCCATATCAAGCTTATCAGTAGATGGCCGAAGCTCTATAGTATTGCTCTGTGTAATAGTGTCCTGTGGTGCTGTGGATTGGCAGCATCAGCTAGATGAGCCTCAGCAAATCCCAAGGCTGGAGGAGGTCCATGAGCCTCAACAGGCTCTGTGGCTACAGGTGCCTCTGGCTGCGTGGCTGGTGGAAGTCCGCCCAGGCCTCAGCAGGCTCTGTGAGCTGAGCCTGGCGCCCCTGTGGGCTCGTGGCTAGTGCAGATCCATGACCCTCAGCTGGCCTCACCTTTATAGAGTGAGAGACACAGCTGGATTTTCATTTTCAAAGTGTTAGCCGACACAGCCAATTAAATCAGTGTGAAGCTGCCAACAGGAAGTGAGCTCATATCTCCTTGGCAGCTTTCACGTATCAAAAACCAAACTTGGTACATGGACTTGGAACTCCATGAGGAAGCACCTGAAGTTTGGTGGTATTTTGTTTCTGAGGGCGTTGTAATTACCAAGAAAGTGTACAGCTGATAACTGTTTATAAGATGAAGTTTATATTTCACATGAAACTGCTTGTTAATGCTTATAGTTATGCCTGACGTAATAACATCACATTGCCAAGGCATCTCTGGCCTGCTTAAGCTGTAGCCCCCTCATTGCCTTGCAGCTATATTTGTGTATTATTATTATTATTATTAAACATCTTTCTTCACGACATTAGAAGTCTGGCGGCCCATGGGAACCGTCTGGTAAAAAGTGTGAGAAATTTTGCACACTGATTCGGGACCCTCCCCTCATTCTTGTCACCCAGTTTCATATCCGCTTGCGAGAGCTCTGGCCGCCACCAACTGGTCAAAAGTTGGACCTCTGTTACATACGTAACTTTTGAACCGTTTGTCCAATTTTTCAAAAATGGGGTACCGTTGGAATCCTTAGGTCGAAGCCGGATTCAACGCACCTATATGGGTCAATTTCCGTCATATCAATTCATATATTGGATTTTTTTCAAAAACAGAAAAAAATTTCACGGGTCTAAATTTTGTCAATCTCACCAAATTTGGCACCGCGTCGATCTTCAGTTTCAATGCTCACAAAAGTTATCAGTGGATTTTTCATTTTCGAAAACGTTTGCCCTTAATAATCAAAATCAGCGGCGAAACGCAAACGAAGTGAGCTCATATCTCTGCGGCGCTTTCCGTATCAAAACAAACTTCGGTACATGGACTCGGGGATCCCACGCAGGAAGCTGAAATTTGGCGGCGATTTGGCCTGTAGTAGGGCACTGTAATAGACAAAAATGTATTTTGGCTGATAACTGTTGATTTCTTGGGATTTTGAAACATGCACTAGTTGTGTCTGGTAATTACTGTGAACTTCACAGCAGACACATGTGAACTTTGTTAACGTCATCTAGAATCCGGCCGCCATATTGGTTATCAAAAAACATGAAAAAGTTTCACGGGTCTGGAATTTTCTCCAATCCTCACCAAATTTGCACAAATGATCTTCAGACCAACCCTCTTACGAAAGTTATCGGTGGATTTTTTCATTTTTAATGATTAGCCATTTAGCCAATTAAAATCAGTGAAATGACTGCCAGAGCAGAAGTGAGCTCATATCTCTCGGCAGCTTTCAGCCATCAAAACCAAACTTGGTACATGGACTTGGAACCCCATTGGGGGAAGCACACGAAGTTTGGTGGTATTTTTGCCTCTGGGGGCGTTGTAATTACCAAAGTATTTTAGCTGATAACTGACTTTAGATGGGATTTATATTTCATGAACTGCTTATTAATGCTTATAGTTATGCCTGACTTAATGTATCACATTGCCAAGCATCTCTGGCATAACCCGTGCTTGGCCCCTCATTGCTGCTTGCAGCTATATTCAGGGCCAGGCAATGAAAGCTTCCTGAGCCTCTATTGTGTTTCTACCTTTTCTTGTGTGTGGTGTGTGTATTATTATTATTAAACATCTTTCTTCCGACATTGTGAAGTCTACTTGGCAAGCCCATAAAGACCGTCTGGTAAAATTTGCGAAATTTTGCACACTGTTAAGGCCCTCCTCATTCTTGTCACCAAGTTTCCTTATCCATCCCGAGGCTCTCGCCACCAACTGGTCAAGTTGGACCTCTGTTTCATACGTAACTTTTTGAACCGTTTGTCAATTTTCAAAAATAGATACCATTGGAATCATAGGTCAAGCCGAGTTCCTTCACGCACCCTATGACGTCCAATTTCCGTCATATGAGATTTTCCGCCATATTGGATTTTTGAAAACACGAAAAAAAAGTTTTCACGGGTCTAAATTTTGTCAATCTTCACCAAATTTGGCACCGCGTGAGTCTTCGAACCAATGCTCACAAAAGTTATCAGGTGGATTTTCATTTCGAAAGCGTTTGCCGTAGCCAATCAAAATCGAAGCGAAGCACTGAAACAGGAAGTGAGCTCATATCTCTGCGACGCTTTCACGTATCAAAACCAAACTCGGTATATCGACTGGGATCCCACTGAGAAGGCACAAGAAATTTGTGGCATTTGGCCTCTAGGGGGCGCTGTAATAAGCAAATGTATTTTGGCTGATACTTAAAATTCTTAGGTTTGAAACATACTAGTTGTCTGGTAGTACTGTGGGAGCTTCCACAGCAGACACATGTGAACTTGTTCATCATCCTACCGATCCGGCCGCCATATTGGATTTATCAAAAACACGAAAAAAGAAGTTTCCACGGGTCACAAATTTTCTCCAATCCTCACAAATTTGGCATAAATGATCTTAGGCTCCAACCCTCACGAAAGTTATCAAGTGTATTTTCATTTTAAAGCGTTAGCCCGCGACACAGCCAATTAAAATCAGTGGTGACTGCCAGAGCAGGAAGTGACTCATATCTCTCTGTGGCACTGCGTATCAAAACCAAACTTGGTACATGGACTTCCAGGACCCCATTGAGGGCGCACACCATTGGTGGCATTTGACCTCTACGGGGCGCTGCAATTATAAATATGCATTTGCCTGATGACTATTATATTACTGAGCAGTATTAAATATACTAGCTGTGTTTGGTAATACTATGGGAGAGGTTCAAGGCTGACACATGCCAAGTTCTGATGTCAGCCTTCTTGACATCTGGCGTCTTGGCAGATGTGTGATAATAGTCAGTGGGTATTGATATATGTTGTCTATATGTCTATGTAGAGACACATTGTCTTTTCTGCTTCAAACTTGTCATTTAAAGATTTGGCCTTGATCTATATTCTATCCTGGTTGGTTGTAATGTTTAAGATCTTCTAATCTATGCTGAATGCTTTCACATCCATAAATGTACAGTATTTTATGTCATTCATGGTTTTACTGTACTAGTGTGTTTAAATTTATCTCTGCAAGTCTGCCATTTGAGTAAGTGTTTTCAGAGCATGTTGATCTGATCCATAAGCAATGTTTTTGAATCGTTTTTGTGACTTGACAGCATATCTGTGAGCTCTTGGATAGATATGAGAACTTGGTAGATCTTTCATCATCAGACTTTCTTCAGTGGTTTCTGCTGATGTTGACTGTTCATATTTTCTAAACAAAGGTTCGTTTTAATGAAGAGTGACCATTTAAAGTCTTTATTGGCAAAAAAAAAGAAAAACAGCATTTTGGACTTTATTATTTGTACAGATTAATGAAACTGACATGTCGGTTAGGTGTTACACTGGCACCTTTCAGGCCTATGTAGTAAGTACTACTGGTACACATCAGCTACAACTCAATGGTAAGCCAAACATCTTTAAACTTCTCATGGCATCATGACATTCATACCAATCTGTTTACAGCAAATACCAAGAAAAAACACAAGTCGTACAACCTTTGCATGATTGAAACAAGGTTTATCAGATTTTTACTGGTTTATTATCACAACAATACCAGCTATATGGGTTACAATTCAAAGCGGTACAAATTGCGATGCCTATACAACAATAGCACCACCACGCTGGTGTGTTGGAGCCATGATAACAGTAACAATTCCCCAAACCCGCCATTCGAAGTCCAGTTTTTGGATGAAAGTGTCTAGTAAAAACCGGTCAAAATCTGAAAAAGGTAACCCCCTGGATATATGGCACGGAGCATTGCTGTGAAACAGCGGAATTTAAGTGTCAATATAAATAGAAAAATTGCACACAAAAACATGACTGAACAAGAAAGCAAACATGACCAAATGCAAATGCAAACAAATAAGACAAAAAGCCAAAAAAATACCTCATGTCCCAAGAGCCAAACAAGCAGTTGTTCATGTCTAATGACTTAAAAATTACTTTGGATAAATTAAGTAGCCCACACTGAATGGTTTTGCCAAAACCTACAACGTTAGTCTACTTAACAGGCCCTGTCAGCCTTATTTCAGTAGATGGCCCACCTCTGCCTTATTGCTCTGTGTGATGATGTCCTGGTTCTGTGGATTGTAGCATCAGCTAGATGAGCCTCAACAAGTCCCAAGGCTGGAGGAGGTCCACCCAGGCCTCAACAGTCGTCTCTGTGACTGGTACAGGCGCCTCTGTGAGCTGTGTGGCTGGTGGAAGTCTGACCTCAACAGAGCTGTGACTGGCGCAGGCGCCTGTGTGGGCTGTCTGGCTGGTGGAAGTCCATGAGCCTCCAGCAGGCTGTGTCACTGAGCCTGAGCACACTCTGAGCTCGTGCCTGGTGCGGGTCATGAGCCTCAGCAGGCTCTGTCACTGGTACAAGCGCCTCTGTGGGCTGCGTGCCTGGTGCTGTCCCATGAGCCTCAACAGGCTCTGTGACTGAGCCACAGGTGTCTCTGTAGGCTGCGTGGCTGGTGGAGGTCACTGACCCTCAGCTGGCCTCACCTTTGCTGTGTAGGAAGTGAGAGACACGTGCCAAGCTGTGTGTGTGCCTGTGGCAGTGGCCACACCAAAACTGGAAGATTCTCAGCAGAGGTAAAGTCTTTAAGACTGGGGAGAAGACTTCATGTCTGTGGGTAAGTGGAGCAGATTCATCACGCTTTGTTGCACAGGTGCAGAAAGAAACATGTCTATTCAGTAACAATGTATAAAATTTACAGTCTATAAACATACATAAATAGCACTTTAAATGTTGTTTTGAAAAAAAAGATGAATACTCACATAATCTGACAACAGAGCCCAGAGCATTTGTGTGCTGCATTCAACAAAACAAAATACAACAAAACAAACAAAAAGCAATAAACTATCAAGGATCTGAGGCTCTAGAAAAATAGCGAGATTAAAGAAGACTGGATAAGCAAAAATAAACTGTGGTTAATTTTGCAGGTAGCGAAAAAATGTGATAACAACAAAGAAAATGTGATCATATAGTTTAGAATTCAAAGGTCACTAAAACTTTGGCTGTAAACTTTGAAAGAAAAGTAAATTAGTGCATAAATGCAATGTCTGTGAACCTGCATTGAAAAAAGTATTTTTAGACAGTTGTTGGAAAATGACAAAAGCAGAACAAATTGCAGATATTTTTTATTCAAACTGGATGAACAAATTCTGTAATGGCTAGATAGGTAATTGAAAGGAAACAATTTATAAGTAACCACAACATTGTTACTTAAAAGTACTAAAATTCATTTCCTGGATTCAGAAAAGTACCAAGCATTCCAATAAAATTACTGTCCAAATGATAATTTGTGTCAAAAATTATACCATACAAATAAAGGTATTTCCTTCTCTGAAAATAATTAAGGTTTTATTAATTATGTGTGGGTGAAAAGGGATAATGCTCTTCGCAAAATTGACAAAAAAAAAAATAAAATAAAATAAAACAAAAAAAACACTAAAGTAATGCACATTAGAGCAGCTGGGTAGAGACGCTAGCTCTGGGCTGCTGGGCGACCACTCAAAAATCTCTCTCAGGGTCACTTAAGGCTGGCCATTTCTGGGCTGCTACGTGCTAACGCAGTAATTGGTGGTCTTTAGGCATGACACAGAGGTACTAAAAACAGGACATGAGGACATTTGCTATTTTTTTTTTTTAATATTAAAAAAATGTAGAGCCTATCTTGAGCAAACATCAGAAGAGTATGACAAAAGCCATTGTCATAGAAACTGTGATTAACCTACTACAACGAGAATAAACACAGAAATGTGGAATCTAAGATTCGCTCTGACTGAAACAGACCCATGACAATCACACATAAATGATGCACTGTATGCACAGGAGTACATCAGACCAAACAGTCAGGTCCAAAGATGGAAATCAATATCAGTCAGTCTGTCAAATAAATAAATAAATAAATAACGTGTGCCAATATACAACATAACAGCACCTACATAACATATAAGACCTTTCCCCAGCTTTCCCTTATTTTATTCATGCAGTATGCCCATACCAGGCCTGTAGGTCACAGTTTAACAAGTACTGCAACAGGCCTTACAATAAAAAGCAAAGGCTGTAGTATGGTATGTAGGTAGGTAGGTAACCTAGATTCTCATGTTCCCATCTCCTGTCGAATCACAGACACCTTTCTAGTTCTCACAACAAGAAGGACAGAGAGGAATACAACTGACTCAGTAAGTGCCAGATTTATGGGATGCACATTCATGCTGCTTTTGGCTCAGTGCCCCTCTCTCGTAACAAACTCCACAGAAAGATACACTATTTTGGAATAAGCTTTAGAAATAAACAAGGAAGACACGTAAGCATGGATGAACATTCGATAGCCCAGTTTGAAAAGTGGGGATACTTGTATAGTCTGCAGATGCAGCTACGTAAGTAAACACCAAGCAGGGCATATGGGATGGTCTCTGGGAGAAATAATAAACCCAGGAAAGGGTTTACTCAGACAAACCAGGTTTTATCCAGTGCTTTATATACATTAATTGACATGGTTTAGAATGGGTACGCAATATCACTTCAATATTTTCGTGTCCAAGGCATACCTAATTTTCGAGAACATAAAATGAATAATATAATAGAATTTCACTTCAAATGGACATTATATATAGTGATATAAAATACAATAACATGTATTAAGTAGCCTAATCTCTCTGACAAAAGTTCTTTCAGCAATCTCAAACTAAACACATCTATTAGAGAGGAGAAAGTGTGGAATGGGAAAACTAAGCCACAGATGACTTCTCACAATACACTATTAAATTCATTAATAGAACACTACATTACTGCTGTGGTTCCTTAACATTCTTAGTATGCTCATCTAGTTAAATGCATAATCTTTCAATCTAGAGCACTGTACCCAGCCTCCGTATCATCCATAAGCCCTGAGATTCCTCAATAAAAATGATCTTTCCAAAGACACACTGGAGCAGGAAAAGAAGCTCCAGAAGTCTGCTGAGTGCATTCAGACTCAATTTTACCAACAGTCAATAAATAAACCCTTAATTGTATAGGCCACAGCCATGCCAGAGGTAGATTACGGACCTGAAAACTTCACCCAAGGGCTTCCCTGCTCAAACATATTACCACACACTTTGATCATCGGGAAAGAGCAAGTAGCTACTCCCCTTTTTCAGAGAGTAGCCACTCTGCATTTCATCGTTGGCTTCATCAAAAGAATACCTTATTTCATTGGACATATAATGGTACTGTACATTCAATGTTTCTGTGTGTCACACAAAATCTTTCAACTGAGGAGGCTATTTGTAACCCACAGCACATAAAATATACGTTAACCCATTATACTAATAATAAGAGGACTAAAGTGACACATTTCATTCACAAATAAGAAATCTTGACAGAAATTCAAAAAGAACCTTGGAAAACTTTGTTTATATTAATACATATTTACCTGAGCTTAGCATCATACATACCTAATGTAGCTATATATACTTCACTTTAGTTTCACTGCTCAATCATATCAATACTGTCAATATTATAAGTCAACAGAATAGAACAGAAGAGGTAGCTATTCCAAGTATTTTCTATCAATGGTATTCATAACCATTTAATAAACGTATTTTCAGAATAATATCATTATCTTCATCCGCCTTATGACACAAGCGTGTGATACTATATACAGAGTGGACAGGTGCTGTATCATTTCAAAGACTCAGGAAAGCAGAAGAAGAAACACATTCACGTTCCATAAATACTCCCTTTCTCCAGGCATTTTATTTCCATGATAAAAGTGGCAAGTGATGTCACGTCAGCGGCTGAATTTCCTTCAGGCTCTCTGTGAGCAGCAGCATGGGTAAGAAAAGCATATTCTGGAACATCAGAGGGAATGCAATGCAGTACATATGGTGAAGCAACATCCAAGGCACAGGTGCAATACTACTTCTTTGCTGTTGTCCCCAGCAATCATTAAGGAATGAAACAAACAAGTAAACATTACACACACACACACACACACACACACACACACACACACACACACACACACACACAATAGCCATCGATAAGCATTTGATAATCAGCAATCGTAATCATGGAAGTACAAACTGACAAAAACAACGCATTTGCAAACATGCATTTGAATTCAGGCTCCTTCACCACTCCTCCAACAGGTGCCCACAGAGATAAACAGAAGTGGTGCCTATCAGTCCTATCCAAGCCTCAAAGCAACATCTTCCTAATCTATTAGGCAAAATATTTACATTACGCTTTGCTCTGCAGATACTATTAGCCAGAGCAACTTAGCTTACAATTTTAGATATCCATCCATATAAATAGATGTGTTAATAAGGCAGTTTGGGATAAGCATTTTGGCAAAGGACATGAGCCACAATAGCAGTGGCCTGGTGAGAACAGAACCAGAAATCACTAGGTTGCAGGCCTAATCTATCGCTCTATACTGTATTGTCAATCACTAACAAATAACTAAAGTGTACCACTAGCTGAGAAAAAATGATGTCTTTCTCATGAAGGACTGTACACATTAGACAGTGGCTTTTGACTGGGATTACTGCTCCAACTTCTTCGGCCTATAATCAGTTACACTGCATTTGCTCTCAAAACGCTCTTCACAAGAGTGTTCATAATCACACAATCTTGCTGTGACAGAACCGGCAAACTATAATGAGCGTGTTATGTCACGGTGGGTTTCTAGATCAAACCATGACCGGGCACCATTGCTAGCTGTAATACCATTCCAAGAGGTTCAACAGTAAAATGTATGATAGCCATTTCTTCTTTGTGCGTCTGCTTTAAGGTCATTCATCACAAGAGAGACATATCTGATGAGAATATCTATTCCAGTAAATTTCAAGTCTGATACTACTTTACTGAGCCCCTAAGTTAAAACTATGTCATATTAGCAAAGATATTGCATATTTGCTCAGAGCAGGAATATTTATCAACTCTTGAACAACACAGTATTAGAACAAATGCAGAAGGATAGATATTACAAACTTGACCTGCCACCAGATCAAGCAGTGTCAAAGCTAAATGAATACTTTCTAGAAGCCAGTTTCTCACGCTACTGCCCGCATTTGATATTAGCTTGTTACCTTTCATTTGTAAGTTGAACCAGCCTCAGTATATGAACTTGTGTGAACCTGGAACCCAACTTCAGAAAGTCTAATATAGGTCCATGCTCATGTCTGATACCCAGATAATGTTCAAATGCTACAATAACACGTCATTGAGCGGCTGCAATGTTTTGAAGTATACTACATCATTTCTCTGACAAACAAATAATTCCCCTCGTTTTCAGGTCTGGCAGCACTGGAATTGTACAGGAAACAACTGGGATGGAAAGCTGACATATATGTGTGTTTTGAACAGGGTACTCTTGACATTACCAGACAAAGTGGTGCTGTGGACTTAGTGCTGGAACTGTTTACCTAATGGTAGTTACTATAGATGTTTCCCAGAATATTTTGTCCAATCACCTCAGCTTTTAATTGCTTAACTGAGTCTCCATTTGAATGGGCAATTAAATCCTCTTGGATGAGTTAAACAGGAAAATGTTAAGCATCGTGAGTGCTTATGGGGAAGTGAAGTCAAAGCAGTGAACCACTAGTGAAATGGAGCAGGATCATAACTCAAGCTACCCGAAAGCACATTCATGCACAAGATGATTTTGTCCAGGGCTGGTATTGATCATTAGTGGATCTCTCAGAATTTCAACAAAACAAAAAGCATCTGAAGTCCCAAACAACGAAAAAAGCACAAAATGGTCTTTAGAATACCCTTAAAGGCATTAATAAAAACCTTATTAATGCATATGTGCTCCTCACATGCATCCAACTATGAGGCCACAATCTGCACCTCTCCAACACAGTCCACCATCGTTCCAGTGTCACTGGCACATTTACCCTTTCAGAGGTGACTGCCCCAGCTGTGTGTTGGCATACAGCAACATGCACAACAAAACAGAATATATGTCTCTGGGTGCAATTTGATTCTGAACGTAACAAGGTAATGTTAAAAAAAAACAGGACATTTAAAAATCTAACGTAAGCTACTCATATAGGCTGCACTGACCATGTAGTATGATTCAATTAACTGGGTAATCATAGCACAGACATTAACACAAGCCTGCTGTTTAGAGGGTTAATACTATGAGGATGAACCATTTGGAAATTTCAAAAGAAAATGCATGTGGCTCGTGTGTGTGTGTGTGTGTACATTAAATGTGTGTGTCTGAGATCCACCTGCATTTTCTGGCAAACAAAGATCAGAACATACACATAGTAGGAACTTGGGAATGTGCAACTGATGGGAACAATGTTGGCCGAAAATGTGTGGGATAGTTTTCCTTGGCGTCATGATGATATTTCAGATAAACTTGTAAGACCCAGCTGGCAAAAAAAAAAACTTTGTGCTGCTTGTCTCTGTTTGCAAAAGGGCAGGGGTATCTTGGCATTCGTTAAGCAAGGTGCTGACAGATCAGTTCTGGGCATCAGCCTTTAAGCTTAGCGTTGGGTCGTCAGCTTAGCATCGTGCCAGGCTGCAGAACGGAGCACCACCATCTCCTAACAGCACCTGTCTGTGCTCAGGTGGATGCAACCAGCAATCGCAAATTGAGGAAAATTGGATGGGAAGAAGTACATTGCAAAGCGCCGATTTTGAAACAACCCACAAAATAAGGCAGCAGTGCAAGAGCGCCACAGACCAACTTCCTTGGCGAGGCCGACAATTCTAGCAATGCGTGAAAGGGGAGAAAAAACAAAACAAAAAAAAAAAACAGGGAAGAGTGAGGTCACGGGACCTGAATCCTGTGCAAGCTTCTGTGGCTGACAACACGCTGGCTGGTGCAGTGTATTACCTTGCACTCACAGCGAGGGCTGGGCTCCTAAATTGCCTCAGGCTGTAGATGTGGCATCTCATCTGCAGGGGTAAGGGAAATTGTGGATGAATCACAGTATTTTAGAGTGGATTAGACCAAACGCTCTTCTTACGATCCAAGGACCTTTGACCAAAGACATATGCAAATGTGTTTATGGATGAATGGGAGAAAGGGGAGAAATTCCCACCTTCAAAAGCCTCCCTCCCTTCCACTGCTGAAACCCAGGTTGGAGCTGTAGGCATGAGTTGATTCTGCCATGCAGCTGCTGGAACATGAGCTGAGCTTATGGAGTGGGGGTACAGTATAGAAAGTATTCTTCATGGGCTCAGTTGGGTGAACTTCTTTAGCAGGAAAACGAGCTTACGCTTCCTGCTGTGATGACTTCCCTTCATATTTCAACCTTGCGTATTATGTCTTCTAAATACTTAAACTTTTCTCCGTGCATCCTTCTCATCATTACTCTTCTGTCGCAATGTCTATTCTTCGGAGTTTTACTCAATATGGAAAGGCAAAGCACGTTAAAACCTTGAATGAAGTACGTTCCATTCACATCATGACGAGTATGAGATTTCAATAATGATTTATCATTTCATTGCTGCTCAATATGCAGTTGAAATTACTCTAAAATAACCATTGCCCAAATAAAGCTTTAACTGAATAAAGTACTTCCTCCTCCTCCTCTTTATTTGTTATGATTTCCACAATAAGAGCCACATTTGAATAGCAGTGTAGCTAAGTGTGTGCGGAATCTCACTTTTCAGCATAAGATTCGTCAGGAAGGAACTTTAGTTAAGTGTTAAGAGTAACCTGAACTGCCTCGGTAATCATACAGCTGTATACTTGGATAATATGTAAGCATGGACTGGCCGGCAGGATGATCACTTCAATATTCATTTCATCTCATTGCCATTGTAACTTTTTCACTAGTTGCTACACATACAGGCAAAGTGAAGGGAACACCAGCTAAGGTATAATACATTTTCTGTAATATAACTTGTAGTATGCAAACATTATATGTTTATGCATCTATTAAATAAAACATGACTTAATACTGTTAAACTGTTTCATGTATGCATAGAACATAAACCTATTCATAGAAACAAGGCAACCTATAAAAAAATATTTAGCACAAATACAAAATTGACAAGTACAGCTTCTCCACTTGGCAATTAAAGGAAGTTATTTTCAGCATTTACTTCAAATTCATATTTTAAATGTTGGTAAAATCTAATGCAATAAATAATGAAGAGGTTATAGTTATTCCTGACGCACAACATCACATTGCCAAGGCATTCTGGCCTGCTTCGCTGCTTGGTCTCTCATTGCTGCTTGCAGCTATATTTATTATTATTATTATTATTATTATTATTAAACATCTTTCGACGTTGAAGTCATAGCGTATAGAATAATCTGGTAAGTTGTGAAATTTCTTTGTTGATTCGGGACCCTCCCTCAATTCTTGTCTGGTTTCATATCCGCCACGAGAGCTCTAGCGCCACCAACTGGTCAAAGTTGGACCTCTGTTTATACGCCGCGTAACTTTTGAACCCGTTTGTCCAATTTTCAAAAATGGGAGTACCGTTGGAATCGCTTAGGTCAAGCCGAGTTCAACGCACCCTATGTCGTCAATTTCCGTCATATCAGATTTTCATGTATTGGATTTTCAAAAATATACGAAAAAGTTTCACGGGTCACTGATTTTGTCAATCCTCACAAATTTGGCACACGTGATCTTCAGACCAATGCTCACAAAAGTTATCGAGTGGATTTTCATTTCGAAAACGTTTGCCGTAACAGCAATCAAAATCATGGCTGACACCAAACAGAGTGAGCTCATATCTCTCGGCGGCTTTCCGTATCAAAACCAAACTCGGTACATGGACTCCAGGATCCCACTGAGAAGGCACAGAAATTTGGCGGCATTTGGCCTGTAGGGGCGCTGTAATAAGCAAAAATGTATTTTGGCTGATAACTGTTGATTTCTTGGGATTTGAAACATACTAGTTGTGTCTGGTGTACTGTGGGAGCTTCCACAGCAGACACATGTGAACTGTTCACGTCATCCTACTGCCGATCCGGCCGCCATATTGGATTTTATCAAAAACATGAAAAAAGTTTCCACGGGTCACAAATTTTCTCCAATCCTCACCAAATTTGGCACAAATGATCTTCAGACCAACCCTCACGAAAGTTGCTCGGTGGATTTTCATTTAAAGCGTTAAGCCCGACACAGCCAATTAAAATCAGTGGCGGCGCTGCCATTGGAAGTGAGCTCATATCTCTCGCGGCTCACGTATCAAAATCAAACTTGGTACATGGACTTGGACCCCATTAGAGAGGCACACGAAGTTTGGTGGTATTTTACCTCTGGGGGCGTTTGATTACCAGAAAGTATTTTTAGCTGATAACTGTTTATAAGATGGGATTATATTTCATGAAACTGCTTGTTAATGTATAGTTATGCCTGACTTAATAACATCACATTGCTCAAGGCATCTCTGGCCTGCTTAGCTGTGGCCCCTCATTGCTGCTTGCAGCTATATTTGGGCCAGGCAGCCAGCTCTGAGCACCTATTGTGTTTCTACCTTTTCTTATTATTATTATGTGTTATGTATTATTATTATTATTAATAAACATCTTTCTTCCGACATTGAAGTCTATGGCAGCCCATAGAACCGTCTGGTAAAAGTTGGCGGAAATTTTGCACACTGATTCGGGACCCTCTCCTCATTCTTGTCACCAAGTTTCATATCCGTCGCGACGAGCTCTAGCGCCACCAACTGGTCAAAGTTGGACCTCTGTTTCACGCCCGTAACTTTTTTGAACCGTTTGTCCAATTTTTCAAAATGGAAGTTACCGTTGGAATCCTTGGGTCAAGCCGAGTTCAACGCACCCTATGACGTCAATTTCCGTCATATCAGATTTTCCGCCATATTGGATTTTTTGGCCTGCAATAGTTTCACGGGTCTAAATTTTGTCAATCTTCACCATTTGGCACCACGTGATCTTCAGACCAATGCTCACAAAAGTTATCAGGTGGATTTTCATTTCAGCGTTTGCCGTAACAGCCAATCAAAATCAGCGGCCGAAGCGCAAACAGAGTGAGCTCATATCTCTGCGGCCTTTCACGTATCAAAACCAAATAGGTATGTCTGACTCGGGATCCCATGACACAGAAATTTGACGGCATTTGGCCTCTAGGGGGCGTTGTAATAAGCAAAAATGTATTTTGGCTGATAACTTAAATTCTTGGGATTTGAAACATACCTAGTTGTGTCTGGTAGTACTGTGGGAGCTTCCACAGCAGACACATGTGAACTTGTTACGATCATCCTACCGATCCGGCCGCCATATTGGATTTTATCAAAGCACGAAAAAAAGTTTCTGGGTCACAAATTTTTTCTCCAATCCTCTTAAATTTGGCACAAATGATCTTCAAACCAACCCTCCCGCGAAAGTTATCAAGTGTATTTTTCATTTTTCGAAGCGTTAGCCCGACACAGCCAATTAAAATCAGTAATGAAGCTGCCAAACAAGGAAGTGACTCATATCTCTCTTGGCAGCTTTCACGTATCAAACCAAACTTGGTACATGGACTTGGAACCCCATTGGGGGCGCACACCAAATTTGGTGGCATTTGACCTCTACTGGCCGCTGCAATTGCGCAAATATGCATTTTTGCCTGATGACTGTTGTGACATACTGAGCAGTATTAAAATATACTAGCTGTGTTTGGTAATACAGCTGGGAGGTTCAAAGGCTGACACATGCCAAGTTCTGATGTCAGCCTTCTTGACCTCCAGCAGCGTCTTGGCAGATGTGTGATAATAGTCAGTGGTATTGATATATGTTGTCTATATGTCTATGTAGAGACATTGTCTTTCTGCTTCAAACTTGTCATTTAAAGATTTGGTAGCCTTGATCTATATTCTATCCTGTGGTTGGTTGCCTTAATGTTTTGAATCTTCTAATCTATGCTGAATGCTTTCCCATCCATAAATGTACAGTATTTTATGTCATTCATGGTTTTACTGTACTAGTGTGTGTTTAAATTTATCTCTGCAAAGTCTGCCATTTAGGTAAGTGTTTTCAGAGCATGTTGATCTGATCCATAAGCAATGTTTTTGAATCATTTGTGACGACAGCATATCTGCCGTGGCTCTTGATAGATATGAGAGCAGGCAGATTAACATATCAGAATTTTCTTCAGTGGTTTCTGCTGATGTTATTATTCATATTTTCTAAACAAAAGGGATTCGTTTTAATGAAGGTGACCATTTAAAGTCTTTATGTAAGAAAAAAGCATTTGGACTTTATTATTTGTGCAAATTTATTAAAAACTTTGACATGTGGGTTAGGTGTTACTCTGGCACCCTTCAGGTTATGTTAGTAGTACTACTGTTACACATCAGCTGAACTCAATGGTAAGCCAAACATCTTTAAACTTCTCATGGCTCATGACATTCATACCAATCTGTTTACAACAAAAATACCAAAAAAAAACACCCAAGCCATATTAACCTTTGCATGATTGAAACAAGGGGTTATCAATTTTTACTGGTTTATTATCACAACAACACCAGCCATATGGGTTACAATTCAAGCAGTGCAAATTGCATGATGCTATACAAACAAGCAGCACCACCAGCTGTTGTGTTTGGAGCAGCGGTAACAGTAACAATTCCAAACCATGCATTGCGAGTCAGTTTTTGGATGAAGTGTCTGGTAAATACGGTCAAAATCTCAAAAGGTAACCCCCTGGATATATGCTTTAGACATTCACTGTAGGAACAGCAGAATGGGGTGTCAATATAAATGAAAAAATTTGTGCACAAAACACATGACTGAACAAGAAAGCAAACATGACCAAGTACAAATGCAAAAACAAATACGACACAAAAGCCAAAAAAAAATACCTCATGTCCCAAAACAAGCAGGCTCAAAACAAGCAGTTGTTCATGTCTAATGATTTAAAATTGCTTAGGATAAATGGCACAATAGCCCACTGAATGGTTTGCAAAACCTACAACGTTAGTCTACTTCACAGGCCCATCAGAAAATATCAGTAGATGGCCAGCTCTGCTGCTTATTTGCTCTGTGTAATAGTGTCCTGTGGTGCTGTGGATTGGCAGCATCAGCTAGATAGTCCTCAGCAAATCCCAAGGCTGGAGGAGTCCATGAGCCTCAACAGGCTCTGTGACTGGGCACAGGTGCCTCTGTGAGCTGCGTGGCTGGTGGAAGTCCATGAGCCTCAACAGGCTCTGTGACTGGTGAAGGGCCCCTGTGAGCTGCGTGGCTAGTGCAGATCCATGACCCTCAGCTGGCCTCACCTTTGCCATGGGAAGTGAGAGACACAGCTGGATTTTCATTTTCAAAAGTGTTAAGCCAAACACAGCCAATTAAATCCGTGGCGAAGCTGCCAAACAGGAGGCAGGCTCATATCTCAGCAGCAGCTTTCACATCAAAACCAAACTTGGTACATGGACTTGGAACTCCATTGGGGGAAGCACACGAAGTTTGGTGGTATTTTGTTCTAGGGCGTTGTAGTTACAAAGAATATTTTAGCTGATAACTGTTTATAAGATGGGATTTATATTTCACATGTAAAACTGCTTGTTAATGCTTATAGTTATGCCTGACGTAATAACATCACATTGCCAAAGGCATCTCTGGCCTGCTTCAACTGCTTGGCCCCATCATTGCTTTGCAGCTATATTTATTAATTATTATTATTATTATTATTATTAAACATCTTTCTTCGACATTGATCCTGGCAGCCCATAGAACCGTCTGGTAAGGTTGTGAAATTTTACTTACACTGATTCCGGGACCCTCCTCATTCTTGTCACCAAAGTTTCATATCCGCGCCACGAGCTCACAAGCACCAGCTGGTCAAGTTGGACCTCTGTTTCATGCCATTAACTTTTGAACCGTTGTCCAATTTTCAAAAATGGGATGCCGTTGAATCGCTTGGTCAAAGCGAGTTCAACGCACCTATATGCGTCAATTTCCGTCATATCAGATTTTCCGCCATATTGGATTTTTTCAAAAACACGAAAAAAAAGTTTCTGAGGTCTAATTTTGTCAATCTCACCAGTTTGGCACGTGATCTTCGAACAATGCTCACAAAAGTTATCGAGTGGATTTCATTTTCGAAACGTTTGCCCGTAATGACCAATCAAAATCAGCAGTGACACTCAAACAGCAAGTGAGCTCATATCTCTGCAGCGGCTCACGTGCTATCAAACCAAACTCGATTATGGACTCGGGATCCCACTGGGGAAGCTACAGGGTGGCGGCATTTGGCCTGTAGGGGCGCTGTAATAAGCAAAAATGTATTTTGGCTGATAACTGTTGTTCTTGGGATTTGAAACATATAGTTGTGTCTGGTAGTACTGTGGGGCTTCCACAGCAGACACATGTGAACTTGTTACGTCATCCTACTCGATCCGGCCGCCATATTGGATTTTATCAAAAACATGAAAAAGTTTTCACGGGTCACAAAATTTTCTCCAATCCTCACCAAATTTAGCTGCAAATGATCTTCAGACCAACCCTCACGAGTTATCGAGTGGATTTTTCATTTCGGCGTTAAGCCCGACACAGCCAATTAAAATCAGTGGCGAAGCTATGAGCAAGGAAGTGAGCTCATATCTCTCGCGGCCTTTCAACGTATCAAAACCAAACTTGGTACATGGACTTGGAACCCCATTGGGGGCTGCAAAGTTTGGTGGTATTTTGCCTCTGAGGGGCGTTGTAGTTACCAGAAAGTATTTATTGATAACTGTTTATAAGATGGGATTTATATTTCACATGAAACTGCTTATTAATGCTTATAGTTATGCCTGACTTAATAACATCACATTGCCAGGCATCTCTGGCCTGCCGCTGCTTGCCCCCTCATTGCTGCTTTTGGCTAATTTTAGGCCAGGCAGCGAAAACTACAAGGCACCTATTGTGTTTCTACCTTTTCTTATTATTGTGTGTGTGTGTGTGTGGTATTAAACATCTTTCTTCCGACATTGGAAGTCTATGGCAGCCCATAGAACCGTCTGGTAAAAGTTGTGAAATTTTACACTGATTAGGACCCTCCCCTCATTCTTGTCACCAAGTTCCTTATCCGCGCCTGAGCTCTGGCGCCACCAACTGGTCAAGTTGGACCTCTGTTCGCCGCGTAACTTTTGAACCGTTTGTCAATTTTCAAAAATGGGAGTTGCCGTTGGAATCGCTTAGGTCAAGCCGAGTTCAACGCACCCTATGACGTCAATTTTCCGTCGCCATCAGATTTTCCGCCATATTGGATTTTTGAAAACACAAAAAGTTTCACGGGTCACAAATTTTGTCAATCTTCTAAATTTGGCACACGTGATCTTCAGACCAATGCTCACAAAAGGGTTATCAGGTGGATTTTTCATTTTCGAAAGCGTTTGCCGTAACAGCCAATCAAAATCAGCGTGACACTGAAGCAAGTGACTCATATCTCTGCGACTCTTTCCGCGTATCAAAACAAACTCGGTATATCGACTCGGGATCC
Organism: Megalops atlanticus; assembly: GCA_019176425.1. Taxonomy (NCBI): domain Eukaryota; kingdom Metazoa; phylum Chordata; class Actinopteri; order Elopiformes; family Megalopidae; genus Megalops; species Megalops atlanticus. Next base: position 628,939 of record JAFDVH010000032.1, on the reverse strand, counting down.
CGCACTGGGGAAGGCACAAAAATTTGTGACATTTGGCCTCTGGGGGCGCTGTAATAAGCAAAAATGTATTTTTTGGCTGATAACTTAAATTCTTGGTTGAAACATACTAGTTGTGTCTGGTAGTACTGTGGGAGCTTCCTGACGAACACATGTGAACTTTTATTCGTCATCTACTCGATCCGGCCGCCATATTAGTTTATCAAAAACACAGAAAAAGTTTCACGGAATTCACAAATTTTCTCAATCTTCACAAATTTGGCACAAATGATCTTCAAACCAACCCTCACGAAAGTTATCAAGTGTATTTTTCATTTTGAAGCGTTCACCGACACAGCCAATTAAAATCGGTCGTGACTGCCAAAACGGAGTGAGCTCATATCTCTGCAGCGGCTTTCACGTATCAAAACCAAACTTGGTACATGGACAGGACCCCATTGGTGGGAGCGCACCTGGTTTGGTGGCATTTGACCTCTACTGGGCGCTGCAATTAGCAAATATGCATTTTGCCTGATGACTGTTGTATTGCCCAGGCAGTATTAAATATACCCCTGGCTGTGTTTGTAATACTGTGGGAGGTTCAAGGCTGACACATGCCAAGTTCTGATGTGGCCTTCTTGATCTGACGTCTTGGCAGATGTGTGTGATAATAGTCAGTGGTATTGATATATATTTGTATATGTCTATGTGAGCACATTGTCTTTTCTGCTTCAAACTTGTCATTTAAGATTTAGCCTTGATCTATATTCTATCCTGGTTGGTTGTAATGTTTTAAAGATCTTCTATTCTATGCTGAATGCTTTCACATCCATAAATGTACAGTATTTTATGTCATTCATGGTTTTACTGTACTAGTGTGTTTAAATTTATCTCTGCAAAGTCTACCATTTAGGTAAGTGTTTTCAGAGCATGTTGATCTGATCCATAAAGCAATGTTTTGAATCATTTTGTGACTTAAATGACATATCTGTATGAGCTCTTGGATAGATATGAGAACTTGGTAGATTAACATATCAGAACTTTCTTCAGTGGTTTCTGCTGATGTTATTGTTCATATTTTCTAAACAAAAGGGATTCGTTTTAATGGTGACCATTTAAAAGTCTTTATTGGCAAAAAAGAAAAAAACAGCATTTGGACTTTATTATTTGTGCAAATTTAATGAAACTTTGACATATGGGATTAGGTGTTACACCTGGCACCTTTTCAGGCTATGTAGTAAGTACTATGTTCACACATCAGCTACAACTCAATGGTAAGCCAAACATCTTTAAACTTCTCAGCAGCATCACATGACATTCATACAATCTGTTTACAACAAAATACCAAGAAAAAAACACAAGTCATTTTTAACCTTTGCATGATTAGGCTTAAGGGGTTATCAGATTTTTACTGGTTTATTATCACAACAATACCAGCTATATGGGTTACAATTCAAGCAGTGCAAATTGCATGATGCTATCAAGACAAGCACCACCACGCGGGTTTAGACAACATAACAGTAACAATTCCCAAACCCGCCATTGCGCGAGTCCAGTTTTTGGATGAAAGTGTCTGGTAAAAACAGGTCAAAAAATCTGAAGTAACCCCCTGGATATATGCTTTAGACATTTTGCTGTAGAAACAGCAGAATTTAGTGTCAATATAAATGAAAAAATTGCACAAAAAACATGACTGAACAAGAAAGCAAACATGACCAAATGCAAATGCACAACAAAACACGACAAAAGCCAAAAAAAATACCTCATGTCCCAAGGCCAAAACAAGCAGTTGTTCATGTCTAATGAACTTAAAATTGCTTTGGATAAATTAAGTAGCCCACTGAATGGTTTTTACCAAAACCTGTAACGTTAGTCTACTTAACAGGCCCTGTCAACCTTATTTCAGTAGATAATACCTCTGCTGTGACTCTGTCTGTGATAGTGTCCTGTGGTTCTGTGGATTGGCAGCATCAGCTAGAGATGAGCCTCAACAAGTCCCAAGGCTGGAGGAGGTCCATGAGCCTCAACAGTCTCTGTGACTGGTACAGGCGCCTCTGCCAGGCTGTGTGGCTGGTGGAAGTCACCCACCTCAGCAGGCTTCTGTGACTGGTACAGGCGCCTGTGTAGGCTGTCTGGCTGGTGGAGATCCATGAGCCTCAACAGGCTGTGTCACTGGTACAGGCTGCCTCTGTGGAGGCTGCGTGCCTGGTGCAGGTCCACCAGGCTCAGCAGGCTCTGTCACTGGGCCTGGCGCCTCTGTAGGCTGCGTGCCTGGTGCAGGTCCCATGAGCCTCAACAGGCTCTGTGACTGGTAGTGTCTCTGTCAGGCTGCGTGGCTGGTGGAGGTCCATGACCCGCTGGCCTCACCTTTGCTGTGGGAAGTGAGAGACACCATTGCCAAGCTGTGTGTGTGCCTGTGGCATTGGCCCACCTCCAGAGCTTGGAGATTCTCAGCAGAAAGGTAAAGTCTTTAAGACTGGAGAACATGTCATGTAAGGTAAGTGGAGAGCAGATTCATACCTTTGTTGCACAGTGCAGAAAAAACATGTCTATTCAGTAACAATGTATAAAATTTACAGTCTTCTGAAACATACATAAATAGCACTTTAAATGTTGCTTTTGAAAAAAAAAAGATGGATACTCACATAATCATTGACAAGAGCCAGAGCATTTTTATTAATGATTGCTGTACCTGCTGTACGTTTTGTGGTTCAGAAGAGCAGAGCTGGACCATAGGTGAAAATGGACCTTTGGTGCAAGTGGTGGAAGAAACCATTGTTCATTAATAATGTGTAAATTTAAATCTACCAAATGTGCATAAATCATGTTAATGCATCAATCATATTTAAGATGCATCTCTGTACAGTTGTGTGTGTGCAGGATTAATAAAGGTGGATACTCACACTTTGTTTCATGACAGAAGACCTTATGACAGCATGTCCGACACCACAATTCTGAAGCATTATGCTCTTTTGGTTAGACTTAACATTCTACTTCGCTTTGTCATCGACCCCATCAATTTCACCCAAAGATAACATTCACAACAATAAAACAATAACATTCGATAACATGCACAATAACAAAAGCGATAACATTCACAATAAAACAAGTCAATTTGTTGTATGGCACATTGAGACAAAATGTTATCGAGTATTTCAGAAGAAATACAATGAATTTAGAAAACACAAGGCTTTCAGACATGATATAAGCTGCTAGAGGCAATCCCCCAAATTGTGATGGCTTTTACAGTTAGAGCTCTAAATTGTAGTGCAAGTTGCCCTGTGATCAGCCTTGAGCATTCATCATCCATGAAGCCAGGACACGCAATATTACCCGATCTTTGCTAATTTCCTGGAAATGTCACATAGCACAATCAAGTATCTTGAGGAACACAACACAGTTTCACTTTAAATTACCATGGGTTACTTGTGTTTTGGGAAGTTTTAGTAAGTTTATACCCCGAAGGGAGTCACTGACAAGAACATACTCATCTGCATGGACATGGCTCTTGGACATGGGTCTTACTGACACACCCATGTGGGTATAGGACCATACACATGGTAACAAACAAGTAAACAAATCTCTAGTTCATGCACATGATGGCATCAATGCATAATGAGACATATTGTGCACCATACAAA